>KN050049.1:21401-86468 GCA_000743315.1 Lignosus rhinocerotis TM02 | reverse complement strand
ATGAACTTCCTAACCAGCCGCCTACGAAACGTCGTAGTGTGCGGTCGACCCAAAAGCCATCCACCTGATCCCTTATATCACTATGTCATCTTGTATGTACGCAGTCTATTTGGCGTTTGCGCAATCACAGCCCTATGTTTGATCATTCCAAGAAAGTGAGCCGTGTAATCAGGACGGGTTACGATGTTGTTAGCGGCCGCTGCAAGAGCTTCTAGACTAATTTGGCTCCCAGGAATCCACGCACGGTATGCACGCTTCAAGTGTCTCTGAAGAGTTCCCATGCCAAATCACGGTGACGATATGGCCAACAGGGCGGCTGGCAGTTCATGTCTGTGAATGGCTCGAGTTAGCCGACAGGAAGGACGAGCCTCGTTGAAGGCGAGATGGGGTTCTGGGGTGATTCCATGGATACGCACTTCGACGAGTTCTTACGAACCGAGAGCGAGGATAACTATCGTGGAAGGAACACTGAGTGGCCGACCGCCCTCACAGGCAAAAGTGAGACTAGGGGACGCACTGAAGTTCTTCCACTCTCCTCCTCCGCGTTCGTTTCGCCCCACAACCCCCTCTTAGCAGAGCGTCCTGAAAATGCTGTTTTTACGAGGGCCATCGCCGTCGGCTCATACGGCGCACGTTACAATATTTGCAGGGCAGAAAGGAGCTCGAGGTGACTGACCATCGCAACCAATCGTCGTCCTTTCTGAAGAAGGTCGGAAAAACCATCATCTTAACAATGTTTTCTCAAGACTGCCTGACCGTTCATTACCCACGTCACGGTGTGCTTCGTTCACAGCAAAGCCGATGCAAGTTCGGGTAGTACTACTCCTGGCGCCTCCTTCAAGCTATCCGAGGTCGTCGACCCCAACGAGAACGACGCATTGGTCGAAGAATTTCTCAGCTATCGTGGTCGGTACGCGACATCAATGGGAAAGTTGGTGGGTTTGCCTGCTGAACAGACTGACATGGACATGGTTGAGCACCATTAGTACCTGGACTCACAATACAGAAGGAACCGACCGACTGGAGGAGCGATGCTTGGGTCTCAATCTCAAGCGTGGCTCTCCCCATGATGAGGAAGTGTTAGAGAAACTCTAGACGGAGCGTCATTGTGTAGGTGGCGGCTCGCCTGCCTTAGCCAATCCAACTGAGGCTTCGTCATTGTGTCCTGTCCAGAGTTTGCGCGATGTAGTTAGACAAACACTGACGAAACACAACCGTGATGACATATGGCGCAACAACCTCATAGTATGTATATGGTACAATATGGATATATGAGTCTCGATATCCAAAGACACGTCAAATGTCCTGTGCAGGTAGAGACCTGCGTCTATCTGTCTATGTCATCAGCCCGGTCTTTCGTAACTGTTCGTCAACAATGTCATTAGTCATCTCTTCCATGTCGCGCATCGTCTCCGCGTGTATATATCTTCTCCTCGGGGCAGTGGCTCGTCCGCGCGAAGGAGACTTCTCCTGACTCATTGAATCCAAGCGCGACGGCAGGCTGCTGTCCCGACCAAAATCAGAGCCGCTCTCTGAACTGGTTGTGGACCGAGAATCGGAGTATTCCCCAAACTCCTCCTCCACGTCATAGTCGTTCTGGGGGCCTTCTTTGAACTCGTAAGGCAGCATCACGGCACGGTCGATCGCGACAGGGAGGCCGCGATGACGACCACGCAACATGACGGCACAGACAATGAGTTTTGACAACGGCCGGAGAGAGCCCGATAAGGAGAAACTGGCCTGTGAATAATGTGGTCACACTGTATACACAACTTCACACATGTCACTTACATAGGGAACACCGAGACTCAGGCCGACCGTACCGTACGCAGATACTAGCTCAAACACTAGAAAGGATGGAGTCAGTGCCTAACATGTGACGGGAGTGAATACTCACTAATGGTGAAGATAGTGAACCAATCGTTGGTGCTGCGGTCATCAAGGCCGTCTCTCTAAAACTGCAATGAGAAGGGAGTCGTACTAGTTAACATCGCGACGTACCTCGATGATGCAGACAAGGAATAGTGCCATTCCTAACCACCACATATCTGCGATGCTGTGAGTGAGGGTCCGGCTACGCCCGAACTAAAACGCACCAAACGACAGCTGCTTCCGCGCATGCAGTGCAACGTACCGGCCCCATACGGTGGCACGATTGCCAGTCGGGTTGAACCCTGCTTCGGTCTCTTCTTCATCCATGAAGACCCCCAAGGATTTCTCCTCGTAGACGTTGGTAGAACGAACGCTGTATATCGATTGAAAGGTCTGCAATGGGATGTGCCTCGAAAGAAGGGCTCACCTCATAGCGATTGGGTCTAGAAGTGGTTGTCAGCGTAACGGTGGTATGCAACGCGGAACACTACTCACAAACGCTGACATACATCATGATGACGTACAATACTCTGTGATCTTTGTTAGTAAAAGTCAGCATGCAGAAGGGGGACGACCAACTTGACGGCGGGGGCCAAAGCAGATAAGGCTACCGTGCCGAAGCCTGCTGCGCGCACAGCAGTACCTTGGAGCAGGCCGATGATGACACGCACTCCTGTAGGTATATTGGCTAATGCAGGATTGCCGATGTCAAGAACGAGAAAGAAGAACCAATCGGTAGCACTATATACGAGGAAGTTAATGCGATGGGGTCTCATGTGAACGCATTGACTTACGTGAGAGCTAAGAGGACGGTAAAGAGGAACCACGTCTGATGAGAAGGAAACAGATATATGAAGCAGCGCCGAGGATGGTCGAGCAGGAAGTGGAGTGTTTCGTTAATGCGAGAATGCTTTGGCACGAGCTTCGTAATAATCCATCTGTAGATGGGGGTGAGGATGTAACCACTCGAACAGGATGATGTTACCTACATCTGGAAACGTAGCCTGCAGAAGCGATACCTATGAGTGGCCATCAACAGGCGCGCAAAGCAACATCAGATACTCACAGGATAGGCTAAACATGAGAGGATATGATCAGTAGATGGGTGTTTAGACAAACAAAGACAACGCACGAATGCAGTATTACCGGCCAATATCAATATTATCATCAATATAATCATAGGGTAAGCTCTCTGGAAGGGGATCATAGACTGGTCGACAAGAGACATTCCAGCGTTCGTGTAAGATGAAACAACTTGGAAAGCTGAAAACCTGGGATGCATTGACGTGAGATAAATACAAGCACACGCCATAATTGACGTACCAGGCGGGCGAGACTGGCCGATGAAGTGCCGGAGGAACAAAGTCCGCAGCCCATTTACCAAGAGACATGTAGGGCGCGATCACGACGAACGCGAGCAACTGCAGACCAATGTGATACTGCGCGATGTATGAGTGGATCGCTTGCACAATAACAACCAAGAGGACGGACGTACAGCACCAACGATCCAAAGTAACGCGGATAGAGCACGGTACTCCACGCCACCCAGTTCTTCCAACTGTTCACGTGAGAGTTCCTGGAAGACAGAGTTTCGACCAACAACCGCTTCAAACGTGATGTATGAGACTAGGCGCGTGCCGGGTGGAACGTCCGCACGTTCGGAGGCGATGGTCTGGGTGCGGGGAATGGTGATCGTGCGTGTGAGCTTGCGTTCCAGCTGGGGAAATGCACGCCCAACTAATCGCGAGAGAAGCTCGTGTGGCATTGGGAAACCGCCGAAGCCTCTGTGTATGGTGCGCATCGAGGGGTTGAACGGCCCCGTTGCAGACGTTATGAGCGTGCCTGTCCGTGGAATGGAGGCGCCCCTGGGACCAGTGTGGCGAGACACGCTTGGGCGCGACATGGTTGGGCGCGACATCGTGGGACGCGAGATCGTTGTGCGCGACATTGTGCGACGCGACATGGTTGGGCGTGAAATAGAACCTGTGTCATGTGATAAAATAAGCGACGAGACTTTTACGCGATTTGTGAGTAACGAACGCCGCCCGCGCGATGCTCCATCTACTGCCTCTTCTTCTCCTGAAGATTGAGGTATAGGGCTAAAACGCCTCTCTGCTGTGAGTGGCTGGGGAGTTGCGGCGAATTCGACCGTCTGAGTGCGGGCCAGCTGCGGACCCTTTCCCTGAGGTCTATTGATAGTCTGAGAGCGTAGGATTGGAGTAGCATCTGACAATGGTGATAGTAGGCCCATTAGTAGACGGACGATCATTAAACTCGATCACCCACTGATGACTGGAGACGTCGCGGAACGTGAAGACATCTCAGTAGGTTCTTGTTCGCTGCGTTGAAAGGCTGCTTCTCAGCATTAATATCGGCGTAGGCCTGGACTTAAAACGTACGTCGCCAGCTCAGGAGTACCCAGGCGTTCGCGTTTAAGCTCGATCTCAGTTGACTCTGTATTTGCCCCCGACGTCGACTCTACTTCACCATCCCCATCAACCGCCTTTGGTAGCGGCGAGGGGTTGCCACTTAGCTGCTTCTCGGACACTCCTTCGCTGATCCAGCCACTCGGGTCGACTAGCTTGGGTTCACCCTCAACTCGCCGAATCATGTCTGGACGAAGCGGATTGCGACCGCGATGTTTCGCTGAGACATCTTCTGGCACAGAAACGTCGTTGAAGGTTCCCAGATGAGTCTTCCAGGGAGCCGTGAATAGCGTCCAGAACCTCCTCCACCATGGCTTGATCGTTACTTTGACCTGCATTTGAGCCTTCTCTGTAGCCCGACGCGCCAGTTCAGCTTCGACGATCCGTTGGAATTTTCGGGCAAAGAAACTCCTACGAGGAAGTTACTAGGCGCATTCTCCAGTGCTGTCAGACAATGACCCTACCTTCGAATGTAGACCATAGTCCATGAAACCACAACCTGCCGGCGATATCAGCACATGGGACGGCCAAGAAACGCCAATTCTCACTCACTGGACTGCCAAGACACATCTGGATGAAGAGCAAGACTTGTTGGAACGGAGTTAAGCTACTCAGATCCACGGATGCAAGACCGCACACGGTGATCGCGCTGATGCAATTGAAGAGGCAGTCGATATAGGCTATGTGGAACTCGCCATTGGACGCGTAGAAGATGCCGGAGAATATGAGAGGCGTGAACGTGCTGTTATAGCCCCATGTCAGCGTCAACTGATTTTCACGCGTCCTGCAAGTTAAACAGTCGAGATCCATCATACACGTACAGATCTCGCCGGATTTGACCTGACGTCACTGACATTACCACAAGCAAAGGTGAACGCCGGCAGTAGCCCCAAACACCCACGAATTACGGTGAGCCACGATATCTGTAGCACTGAGGACATGCTGAACACAGGTGGCATTCAGATGCACTCGGTGTGGGCGGATCCCTTCTGATCATGGGTATTTGAGAGTTGAGCAGCCCTCTTTCTGTCTAGGGGGCATTCGCTAACGTCATGTGTGGCATACTCTCTGCCTAGCCTAAGGGTATACAACCCCGTTGGGTGCGGTAGTGCGTAGTGCTGTACGGCAGAAATGGGTGTGGCTCATTGTTGCCACCTCCACTGGCAGCCGAAAGGACCCGAGAACATTGCTCTGACTGAGATGCTGCAGCCAACCACCACCCGCTATCCTCGTCTGGAAACATGAATGACCACTCACAAGAACAAAAGATGAACTCGGTAGAAGTTGAGGTGCTTGAGGACATAGTGCTGGAGTCGACCAAGCCGGCCACTGGGAGAGACACGATGACTGGAGAGCGAAGGCATTTCCTTTGTGAGGATCGTGAGCAACGGCGACAGTGCTGCGATTGGCTTGGTGTTAGCTCGATATAAGCCGCATTGGCGTCAGACGCGTGGTGGTGAGAAGACGAAGCGGTTTTATGAAGAAAACTGGTGGTTGGTTCCGGTCAAGGTCGATGCGGTCACTTGCGGGCGGCTTACATTCTATCGGCGTCTGTCTTGCTCATGTCAAGAATAGTCTGGGTTTCATGTATTATTCAATGAAGAGGTCGCGGGCGTCTATGCCCCAGTTGTTTTCTCGCCGCCACTAGTCGAGCACAGTCCCGCCTCTCACCTGCACTCGACTCGCAACCGCTGTAGCTTCGCCATTTCTCAGCCGTTCCTCTTCTTTCTTGCACTGTTGTGTATCAAACCTTCTATGCTTCAGTTCTACTAGCATCTGGTCCGCTTGTAATGTCAGCTCATTTGGCATCTATGGCAACGTACCCCTGAGTTCATGTCAACAATTGCCCAAGTGTTCAAGGGACGCAAGGGGTGGGAAATCACAGTCACTGTGGTAGGATCATGGGGACTGGGATGGGTAGAGAACATGGGTATGTGATGTTCATCTAGTGCTTTTGTACTTTGGATCTCTTTCCCCAATCACCAATGGGCAAGTATCTACTGTATCTGTCCCACTTCCTGTATATGTATAAACCTGTTGTTGTGTAGAGGTGCCAGCTACATTATATATGAGTTCCTCATCAATGAGTCCGGTCAATTTTGCCGGGCAGCATGCTTCTTCTCCACCTTCCACCATCATGGCACGAACGAAGGCCTTCTCAGAGGATCTACGATGGGTCCTGGTTCATATGCGTTATGTTCGCAACCTACCTGTCAAAGACATTGGTACTGCAACCGGCCTAAACAAATGTACAATTCAACGAGTTCTGCAGCATTTTGTCGTGTCGGGGGTGTCGCACAAGGCAACTTGGAGTCTTTCTGAAAGCACTCTGTGAACTCTGAAGCGAAGTCGAAGTCTCCAACACACCAACCATTACAATCCGTAGCTCACATGTCCTCATAATACCATTTTTGTTATGAACCGAAAGAAGAACATAACACATGATATACTGAATGAGGATTTGCGCAACAAGTACTAGTCTAATGATGCCACAGTGTAGATGGGAGATAATCATAACCAGACGCTACAGAATTGTGCAAGAAAGGAGAGGAACGGCTGAGGATGGACGAAGCTACAGCGGTTGCGAGTCGAGTGCAGGGACTGCTCAATTAGTGGCGGCGAAAAAACAACTGGGGCAGTAGACGCCCGCGACATCTTCATTAAAAACAGCAATATTCTTTGTAATTTTATTAAATGCTCGCCATGGCTACCAAATGCACTCCTGCGTTTACGCTACACGCTCAACCCAGTGTCTCGTATACATTCTCGAGCAGTCTGGTGCGAGACCAAGGCGAGGTTTGACGGAATACTGTTTTTATAACATCAGCAGTGGCACAGGATTTCGACACGATTATCCTAGCACAACATGTCTCGAACTCGGCCAGAGAGCCTCCGTAGCATGCATCATTATAGGTTACGAGTTAAAACAGGATGCACGATTATGAAGCGATGAAGGTCGCCGGCTTGCGAATGACTGCGGGTATCGAACGTGGGTGGGGTATAGGGTGAGGACCATCAAGGCTTCGACATAAACACGATCACCGTTCGGCGGGCAGTGGTTGGAAACGGGTGTAGTACTGTTTTGTCTGCGCTTCGACCATTTCCGGCGTGGACTCTGGAAGGTCTTCGATGAATCGACCTGAGAAATACGCGGTGAGCTTTGGATATTGTATTGGGGACCAAGGGGAAGCTTACCAGGCGATCCTGCGAACAACGCTAATGCCGGTACGACCGTGTTCGGAGGAATGACGGTGTTGTCTGCGATCTTGGCGCAATCCTTAATTATTGTGAATTTCCCCTGCATCTCACATAGAACGTCAGAGGTCATTGGGTAGAGGGAAGAATTCCACTAACAATTATACAGTTCTTCCCGATCTCGACATGGTTTCCAATAGTTGCTGCCTCAACGATGGAGTTTGCACCAATGTGCACATGATCTCCAATCTTCATAGGATAGTAGTTAAAGTTCCCCCGGTACGTCTTGTACGGGGGCCTAGTTGATGAGGATAAGTCTTGACGACACCCTCTATGAAGGAAGGTCGAGCTCACCTCATCACGCACCCCTCGCCAATGAGACAATACCGACCAAGAGAGATCACAACCGCATGGCCTGGTCCTGTTCTCCGTAGGTCTCCTCGGATGATAGCACCGCTCGCGATGATGGTCTTGCCCCCCAGTATGATGTTCTGTGGACCAGATATAGTCGCCCTACGCGAGACTTTGTTCCCAGTGTCCTGCGCGTACAGTCAGCTGATCACCTCCGCAGACGAAGCTGTATACTCTATTCACCTACCGTCTCAATATACTCAGCTCGTGTGTAGTAGATTGGGAGGTCCATGAGCTTGAATGAAGAAGGTCTGCAGGCAACTGGGAATTGAGTGAGAAGCGCTCGCTCGGCCTAGGTATGTACAGCGTCGGCATCGAGGCTCATCTCACAGACCCAGCGCGCGTTGTCATCCCGTCTCATTATGCGACCACCATTCCTCCTCGCTGCACGATCACGAACGTGCCAGGGCTCTGCATACACGGCACAGAGATGTATAGTGACGACTCCGTTCTCAAAGCTTTCCATATTGTCGCCCACGCGATGCAATAATAGCTCACCAGCATTTTGCACACCAAGACGGCTATTCGCCACGGAGAGGCCCTCCACTGTCACTCCCACGTACCCAGATCCTGACAAACCTGCACCGGTGACGCAGGCAACTACTAGGCCGGAGGATGAAGTCTACCATGGCCCACTTACAACGACATACCGCCGACTGAAGATATTCTCCCTCTCTACCCTCTCGCTCACCTTCGCGCTCACCCCGCTCATTTTCGTCATCGAATCCACGTCTAGCGTGCCTGTCGTCGCTCGCTTCGCGCTTGCAGGCATGGCGATGGCCGCGTCGGGAGTGTCGACCTCGCTCGTCGCATGGGTCGGTCGCCCATACGTTGCTACACTGCGCTGGCTGAAGCCCGAGGGTGCACAAGCGGCAGGAAGCGGGGATGCGGTAGAGATGACAACATACACACTTGCATGGCGCAAACGCATCACGACGGTATACGATACTGCGTTTTTGGTCCCGACGAGCAGACCGTTTGCGACATGGGAGCTTGCGGAGGCTTTCAAGTTGCCGGAGGCAGAGGTCGAGAGCGCGCGGGCGGCGGGGCTTATCCCACGAGAAGAGACGATTGCAGAGACGAGGAACAAAGAGGGAGAGCTGTTAGGGAGTTGGGTTGTCAGTTGGGATGAGCATGGCGTTGGGACATGCCGCAAGGTTGGAGACATCGCGCGGTAAGTCCTCCTACAACGTTTTGACACGGACAGATATAGTGACGGTCGTCAGATATTTCAATGTCCATCAGGAGCTCCTCAACAAACCTGTTCGGTGAGCTAAGGCATCGTCATGTGCGTGCTGCCACACCCCATACGTCGGTCAACCTGACTTTGACCGAGAGCCATATCTTTGAAGATATATCTTGGAGTAATCTACATTGGATTCTTGGGCTACAGAAATGGACTCACAGCTCTTCTGCTACCTTCCGCTTAAGGCCCCATACCGCCCATTTCGCCTGCAAGTTGCTGGTATGGGGATAGAACTTTGCTCCCCACGTGACAGCGTAATGCGCCAGCACGAGCTCAAGCTCTTCAATCTCGTCCAGCATTTCAAGCTGAGTTATCCTGTGAAAGACGTGGGTATGGCGATACCGAGAGGCGAGGACCGGCAAACCTTTCCAGTTCCGAGCGATCGATATACTCCCTCCGTATGTCTTTCAGCGTTAACGCCTGCGCAAGCTCCCATCCATGTTGCAAGAACCGTTTGGGGAGAGAGTCGAATGTCGTGTAAGGCTCAGCACCAGGAAGCGTAACGTTTCGAGCCTTTGGCAGCATTATCGGTTGCGTGCGACTGACCGAGGTAAAGGAGAGACCATACCTTCAAATTACCAACCATGACCTTACCAAAAGGATCTTCCAGCGCGAACATCTCGTAGACGATGCATCCCAACACTCCACAGCTGCCATCTGTCGGAGAAGCGAAGTAATCTGTAAACCACTGAAGCACTGCGCTTGATGCAGCAGGGCTTATGTATGCCAGAACGCACTCAAAGATCAACAGGGTCGGTAGTGTTGGAGAGAGCAGCGGTTCAGTAGGAGATGCCAGAAGAGGTGCCAGAGACTCTGTCGGAGGATGACGCAGGTCTCCTGCAAGGAGATGGTACACGGGCGAGTGCAGAGAAGTACCTCCGTTCGCTAAGGACAATCATGAATTGTCGTTCTTGAAGACCGCACATGCACCGGTACATACCTAATGAAACTTCCTCAGGTCTTCCAAGGACGGCGCTCAACTCCTTGCTTTTACGGATTGCCATGACCTTCTTGGACGTGTTCTCCGCGAGATCAAGTTCGATATACTTTGCGATAGACGTGTTCCTGGGACCCGTCTGCCTAGAAACACCTGGTTAATTCCCAGTGTACAGTAAGTCTGAGAATACACGCACCGCGATTCTCCAAAAACGCGTATCGCTCCCTGCACCCAGGCTCACGATCTGACATTGGATGCCTGCCTCCTCGGACAACTCAATCCAGCCCTTAACAAGTTCATCCAAGGCCTCCGATCGAACGTATGTTCCGATGTTAATGAGGGGCGGCCGAGGTTGTTGAAGGTGTGGGCGCGAGACGAAAGCGCGTAGGAACGGATCTGTGAGATATCCTTTGTAGACAGCAGAGAGTCTAGCAAGCGACGGATCTGTGAGATATCCTTTTTGAACAGCAGAGAGTCTAGCAAGCAAGCAAGCGCAGCGTCACTGTCCGTGGCACGAATGGCAGCATCGCCTTGAGAAGGCTGTGTTTGGGGGAACATGACAACCGTGAACAAGAAAAGTTATGATAATGTTGTGTAGTACTAGGTGACTACTGAACATGACAACCGTGAACAAGAGAAGTTATGATAATGTTGGGTAGTAGGTGACTACTAGTAGGGACTGCAGATGCATATAGTAATTTCCCTTACATAAGCATTTCGCCCGGCTAGCCGGGCCAGAGCCGAGTGTACTCAGAGGTCGACCTTTGTTCCTCTCCCTGCAACCTACAATCCGCTCTCTCAGTCTGCCATGAACATCCCATTGGTAGCACCTGTGTTTCCTGCGGGGAAAGAACCACTTCCTCCCGGCGTCACCGAAGAGGACCGGGAAAACTTGATGCAAGCCAAAAAGTATGAGAGATGGATGACCATGGGCATGGAGTCTTGTGTCGCAAAAACTGTGATTGCGGGCGGTGGAGGTGCGTATTCAGAGTGCTCGATGATCAGGATACTATGGGACACACACCTAGAAGTCAATCCGTTTGGTTAGGTTTTGTGATCGGCGGGTTCTTCTCGCTCATGAGCTCCTCGTTCGCGTACGAAGATCCTCTTCTACGACAAAACCTGAGCACACCACAGAAAGCACGGGAAATATTCAAGGAGATGGGTCGAGGGATGTGGCGGAGCGGAAAGGGCTTTGGTAAGGTTGGTGCGCTCTTCGCTGGCATCGAGTGTGTCATCGAATCGGTGAGCGTGTTGCCATGCGCTATACTTTCATGCAGATGACGTTCCATTAGTATCGAGCTAGGAACGACATGGTCAATCCGATAGCTGCTGGATTCGTTGCTGGCGGCGTTCTCGCGCGAAATGCTGGCCCGAAGGCGGCATTCGGGGGCGGTCTTGCGTTTGCCGCGTTCTCTGCCGCCATTGACCTCTTTCTTAGACGAGAAACGGCCGAGTACGCTTTCCAATCGTTGTCCCGCGGCCTGCACTAACTAGAATGATTCCAGCGAGGATTGACAGCATAGAACGTTATGACATGACGCATTATCTTACATCTGTATATTATCCCTGCATGCTAATGGGTTAGAACTGCTTCATTTACGCCGATCATCCAAGCGAGTTCCGCATTTGTTCATATCAAGTCAAATGGCAGATATGAGGTTGGGAGAAGCCTGATATGCAAGACACGGGAACATGAGTGCTCGAAGAGGGTCGATGTCTCGTGGATCGTACTGCACCCATCGATTCTGCATCTACCGTTCCGTCTTCTTCTTGTCGATTGGCTTCGTCCTGCGCCTCTTGTATGTCTCGTTCATCCACAATCTGACTTTGGCTGTCACTCTCAGATGAACCTGAGGAACGATATACAACACTCGAGTGAGAGTCTTAGCCCAGATCTATAAACAACAAAGTAAATCACTTTATAGCCACATGCCGGACTGAAACAACAAATTATTAGGCCCAGAGGCCCAGTCGCTGAGCGACGCTGAGGCGGACGGTCATGGTGGAAGCGGAGAACAAGCTCAACGCATGTGAAGTCGGCGCCGCCTGACGCCGTGGGTCATTTGATCGCTACTCATCATGTCCGGTTATGAGGGTCCCCGGTTCAGGACGAACTGGGACCACCAGCGACCACAACTATACCTTGTCTCATCCCCATCATGTCCTCCCCGAACAAGAAGATAGGCGGCGAGTATGGTGAGGTGCGCGCAAATATCGACGCAAGGAAGCTCAATTCCTACCTGGAGGCGCACGTTCCTGCTGTGGCGGCACCCGTGAGCATAAAGCAATTCAAGGTGTGTTCCCCCTCTATTTCCCCGCATCGACAACTCATGATTATCTGTCTGTGCGTAGTTTGGACAGGTAATGGTTTCTGGCGAGAAGTGTCGAGATGCGTGTATACTGAGATGAAGGTCTTGTAGTCCAACCCCACATACTTCCTCACGGATGCAAAGTTTGCTGTCCTCTCGTTCCATGACGACCTTTTCTGATGGGTGATGCAGCTTGAAGCGATTTGTTCTACGCAAGAAGCCTGCAGGTCAGCTGTTATCGAAAACCGCGCACCAAGTCGAACGGGAATACACCATGCTTCGTGCCTTGCACAAATTCAATACTAGCCCATCCACAACTCCGGACAAGAAAGTGCCTATACCGGAACCCATCGTGCTTTGCGAAGACGTGAATGTCGTCGGGACGCCATTCTACATCATGGAGTTCCTTGACGGAAGGATATTCACTGACCCGCGCATGCCGGAGGTTTCTCCTGAGACTCGAAGACAATGGTACGCAATTCGTTTTATAAGCATGTGCATCCCCAATAGGTCCCGTCGTTTGTCGGTATGCATACTTTTGTGTGTTTGCAAGATAGAACATCTTGGCGGATCGTCCAGACAAGCGGTGATAAGCGGGAACCATCGGATTCTAGCTTGGAGTACAGAGGATGACACTCACGTAACTCTGCGTCAGTTGGTTGTCGGCCGTCCGTGTCCTTGCGACACTCGCGCTTCTCTCCCCCGCCGAGCTCGGTCTGTCCGGCTTCGCATCTAATAGCCCCTACTTCCCTCGGCAAATCAAGTCTCTGACCGCTGTTTCTCAAGCGCAAGCGCAGGCGATCGATGTTGAGACCGGAAAGCCTACTGGTGAGATTCCGCGGTTCAACGAGATGATCGCGTGGTACAAAGCAAACTTGCCCGACGAGCGCAAGACTGGCCTACGGATCGTCCATGGAGACTACAAACTCGACAACCTTGTCTTTCACCCCACCGAGAATCGTGTCATCGGCATCCTCGACTGGGAGCTTTGCACGCTCGGTAGTCCCGTGCGTTCATCATATGCGTACTCTATGTTCAGATGCTAGTGCTGATGTGATATGATGGCAGCTGGCCGATCTTGCGAATTTCACTCAACCGTGGTCAATAGCGCCGGATAGCTTCCCACCAAACGGTCAAACGACTGCGGCGTTCAAGAACAACACAGCAGAGGCGCCCATTGAACTACAGGCGCTCGAGCATGAGTATTGTCGCGTAACGAAACAGCCATATCCAATTCCAGAGATGGTGTTCGTTCGAAGTTGGATGTTGTTCCGGGTTAGTGCCTTTTTTGGGCAATTCGCTATTCCCCTAGTCGGGGTGCTGAAACCTCTGTTACTGCAGAGTGCGGTCATCATGCAAGGTATTGCAGCCCGCTATGCACGACGACAGGCCAGTTCCGAGAGGGCATACACGTATGTCGTTGGGTTCCCGTATATGGGTCACCTCGCACATAAGACGCTAGTTGAAGCTGGCGTGACTGGAACGAAGTCGAAGCTGTGAGCATTGTCAGGGATGATTTACAGGTATATATATGTAATGCCTTTATATCCTACGGTTGATATGTATTGTGTGTTCTTGGATATGTAATGGTACAATCCCAGCAAAGCTTCGAACTCTCTTCAAGACTTCTCTCGGATCGTGCGGCGCTTCAGCGGGCGCCCGAACCTCAGCAAACCCGGTGTCTGACTCTCCAGTATGTATTCCTCATCATCATGGTTCAACGATCTCACTACTAATCGACTAGCTATACGGTTCTTGGGTTCACGACAAACACAATCGATCTGTGATGCCAGCAATAGTCATGCTGGGATATACTTATCCAGGGAAGCTTGCAGCCTGATTCCTATAATGATGCGGTCTCTCCCACGGCCGACTTCTCTGGTCTTTGCCAGCTGACGCAGAGGGACCATCAGGCCTCAGGTTCCACCCTCCTGAGTAAGCCTTAGATAAGTATCTTTAGACGAGGAAGTTCATGCAACGGGTTGCGTTTACCTGGAGTCACCTTGTAACACACATCAAAATAGTCCGAACTGCCTTGAACTCAACAGAACGATATCATGACCCATTTCCCTGGCTCACCGGATACGACAAGGGATTCTCTGTAAGGAGCCCCAAATCTTAGATACACTACACAAGTCAGTCGTTGATTATATGTCGAACAGATTGCCCAAGCTTGCGCTCAAGCCCTGGGTGCGGCCGAGCCCTCGCAGTTTGATCCTGCGCAATGCGAAGGTTATAGACGCCAAAGAATCTCGCGTCCTCGATGGCTACCATGATGTTATACTCATGGACGGATTGGTTCTGTCAACGACGCCAAGTTCGAGTAGCCCCGCCAGTGATGAACCCCACGACCCCGAGGAGCCAGAGCCAATGGCTGTCGACTTATCTGGGAAATATCTCTGCCCGTAAGCCCTTAGGCGAATCGTCATTCTGTAATTGCTTGGGACTCACGCTTATGTTTGCCAGAGGTCTGATCGACTGTCATGTGCATGTTACTGCAGTTCCTGGAGTGAAGACCATGGCCGAGCTCGTGCAGACACAGGAAGAGTTAATTACCCTCAGAACCACATATATCTTACGCGGTGAGTATGACATCTATATCCGAATAGCTAATCACTAACCGGTACGCCACAGAGATGCTCATGCGGGGCTTCACCACCGTTCGTGACACAGGTGGCCAATTCAGTAGATAGGCAGGATTGTAGATTAACGTTGAGGATAGGTGGGGCAAGCAAAGCCCTCGCAAGCGCAATCGCAGAAGGACTCATCTCCGGCCCTCGTTTGTATCAATGTGGGAAAGCCCTCTCACAGACCGGCATGTCTATTGTCTAGGCTTTTGTCTGTCGTCTATCAGCTCACTCCGTCTGGCAGGCGGTCATGGCGATTTCGGTTCCTCAACGAGCAGCTCGGGCTGCTGTGCCGGCCATTCCCAGTCTCTCGGTCGTACATGCGACGGCGTGCCGCAAGTCCTGAAAGCTACTAGAGAAACCCTCAAAGGGGGCGCGGACTTTGTGAAGATTATGTGTGGTGGCGGGGTGGCTTCACCGACTGCGAGTCCCTCAAGAACTTTGACCAGAGATCTCCTTCCTGATCTTTCTTTCTACATAGGATGCCATTGAGACCGTGCAATTCACCGCCGAAGAGATCCAAGCTATCACGACGACGTGTAAGCAGATGGGGAACAAGCACAGTGGGTCTGCTCTCTTCGCTCAACCGTAGAACCCCGAGCTAACAGGTGGTCTGACTGACAGCCACCGCCCACGCGTACACAGACGCCTCCGTGCGTCATGCGATTGACAACGGCGTGACAGGTATCGAGCATGGAAACCTTATCAGCCGCGAAACGGCCGAATTGTGGGTCCGCATTGCATCCGCAAGTCGTTAAGCTCACCTCACTGTATGATAGGATGGCTAAGAAGGGCATCTTCCTCACACCGACGCTCTCATGTTACGGGATCATGGTGCGACCGCCTTTCGAGGACTTCCTTCCTCCAGAGGGCAAGGTGAAGAACGAGCAAGTTATGGAACATGGCTTGGACGCGCTCAAGATTGCGGATGAAGCCGGGGTCACAATTTGCTAGTAAGCTTTGGCACTAGCCTTCGCACGGGAGCAATCGACCGTTGACCCTCTATAGTGGCTCTGATTTGCTCACATCAATGCATGCCCTACAAACAGAAGAAGTGCGTCTGTGCCGGTGGTAGTTGCTCATGTCGCTGAAAACATATTGGTTCATAATAGTTCACCGTTCGCAGCTCTGTGCTCTCCTCTCCTAAGGTGTTGCAACATGCGACCTCAAACGCAGGTATGTGTACCTTGTCGCCACATGCACGTCATCCTAATTGATTGATATTGCATAGCGACTATGCTTGGAGATCCAAAGCTGGGGCACATTGCACCGGGAAGTTATGCAGATCTGTTGATATTGGATGCCAACCCGCTCGAGGATGTGACAGTTCTTGATTACCCGGAAGACCACATGTTTGCGGTTATCCAGGGAGGAAGGGTTGTGAGCAGTCGGTTGGACGTACTGCAGTGCAATTAGGGGCTTGTTATTCTCCAGACTTCGACATGTCTTAGTCATTGCTGACACTGTCATAGCACTTGATGACCTGCGAAGTGGACCATTTGCGAGTGATCGCTAGTAACCCGTGCTGATCAGCAAGATCACCATTGTCATTAGGAATCAACAACCTGGTTGAACACGCAATCGCAATACAGTTTTCTTCTACCATGAAGAGCACCTAGCATTTGCTGCCACCCAGTGGGGGCCGACTCTGAGCCTGATAGAGCGTGAGAAGGTGGCGGAAACCGTAGCACTCTTGGTTCCTTTGTATTGATTTCTTACACCGATTTAGCTCTACTCTTTCTGAGCGAGGCCGAAGGTGCGAGAGTCGTCCGTACGTCCTCAAGGGGGGCTGAGGGAGTGTGTGTGTGTGTGTGAGAGAGAGAGAGATCAAATACGGCTTGCTGGGACTGCGGGCCTCGTCCCTGAGTCGCACAGAGAGAGAGAGAGAGAGAGAGAGAGAGAGAGAAGAGCCGAGAGTCGAAAGACCTGAATCGAAAAGTACGTTATTGCGCTCGGGTGAGGAGGTAAAAAGCTATCTATTGGGATATTGCTGACACTGTCATAGCACTTGATGACCTGCGAAGTGGACCATTTGCGAGTGATCGCTAGTAACCCGTGCTGATCAGCAAGATCACCATTGTCATTAGGAATCAACAACCTGGTTGAACACGCAATCGCAATACAGTTTTCTTCTACCATGAAGAGCACCTAGCATTTGCTGCCACCCAGTGGGGGCCGACTCTGAGCCTGATAGAGCGTGAGAAGGTGGCGGAAACCGTAGCACTCTTGGTTCCTTTGTATTGATTTCTTACACCGATTTAGCTCTACTCTTTCTGAGCGAGGCCGAAGGTGCGAGAGTCGTCCGTACGTCCTCAAGGGGGGCTGAGGGAGTGTGTGTGTGTGTGTGAGAGAGAGAGAGATCAAATACGGCTTGCTGGGACTGCGGGCCTCGTCCCTGAGTCGCACGCCGCGGGTTTTCGAGTCTACCGCTGCAGGTGTTGAGAGTGACGTGGTGGACAAGGGGTGCCAGGCTAAGCGCGGGAATTGCGAAGTGGTCGTGTACGCGCGCAGAGCCGTGCGAGGCTCATCAACACTACTAACCACGCGCAGCCACCTTGGGAGTGTGTGTGAGAGAGAGAGAGATCAAATACGGCTTGCTGGGACTGCGGGCCTCGTCCCTGAGTCGCACGCCGCGGGTTTTCGAGTCTACCGCTGCAGGTGTTGAGAGTGACGTGGTGGACAAGGGGTGCCAGGCTAAGCGCGGGAATTGCGAAGTGGTCGTGTACGCGCGCAGAGCCGTGCGAGGCTCATCAACACTACTAACCACGCGCAGCCACCTTGGGATATCACTAGCGCTATCGTGAAGCGTCCTGATTACACGACGCATCTTCGCTTGATCATTGACAACAGGGCTATAATTGCACAAACGTGGAGCAATATATCTATGAAATGGTATGCAAGGACATAGCGGGCTAATAGGATCAGAAGGAGGGACCTCGCCTTGACTGCGTCTCAGTGCGGGTAGCCGTGCTCGTCAAGAAAGAGACTACTGCTACGTCCAATATCATATGCTGAACATATGCAACAGTATATATGAGCACACTACGACGTTTCGTAGGTGGCGGGTTAGGAAGTTCATTCATAGGAAGAGAGAGACGCTTGAGACCAAAGCGTTCCCTGTCGGGGCGGTAGGAAGAGGGAAGTTGGTCATTAAGCTTGTCCCGAATGGGCCATGCCAACTCCTTGTCGAGATAGTACTTCATGAACATCCCCATGACATCTTTGTGATGCTGGAGTTTTGCTGCAAGCTGCTCCAGTTCGTGCCTGTTCGCAGGAGTGACTACTTCGAGACGAGGGCCTGGCGCTTGCGCGGAGGATGCTTCCGGGAGCTCTACATCCATCTACATGATAGTCCGGATGTAATCCTGTTGATTGATATCCTGCTCCTCTTCCTCGAGTACTTGCTCCAAACCGGTGGTCGCAGGGGTTTGTGACGTCCCAGAAGCTGCGCAAAGGAGGTAGTACGCGTGCAGCGATTCGAGGAGATCCTGGATGAGACCATTGATGGGATGGTCGTTCTTTGGGTCTCTCTCAAACGAGACAGTAGGCGACGGCAATGGTTGATCAAGCCCCTTCTCGTCCTGGGATACTGGAATGGGCGTCACGTTTACCACTTGCTGGGGCTCCGAGCCTGTGATATTGTTGCCATGCCCCTGCTGCATGCCGTGAACGGGCTCGCTATTGGATTGGGTGGCAGATGCATTAACGACAGCGTCGCTAGAGGGGATGGTATCGGAGGCGGGAGGTGGTGGAGGACAGCGCAAGAATTTGAGTGTCTGTTCCGCCTATCGTGATCTGGCCGGTGGCAATAGCCAAACGCTTGGCTATTTCGCAGTAATACTCTCCGTCGGCTCGTACGAAGTCGTCGAAGTAATTTTTCATAAAATCGCCCAAGTCGGAACAGTTGTGAGGAAAGTACCGCAAGGCGAAGTAGATCACAAGATGGAAAAACGATTCCATCTCGTCCTCGACATCGACGAGAATCTTCTTGCCCAGATTGGTGAGGACGTTCACCGACATGAACTGCCAGGTGCCCTGTAATCCACATCGTGTGAGTTATGAGAAAACGATCAAAATGGCAGGCTGTCTGGAAGCTGTACATACCGTGCGTTCAGGCTGCCTCGGAGCGTCAGGATCATCTACCCGTTTCGACAGTTCCCAATCGGCGAGAAGACCAACACGCGTCGTCTTCAGTTCCCCATCTCGTCCTACAGTCTCCACAGGGTAAATGGGGACATTTCCGTCGCTAATATCTCTATGGATCACACCCTTCTTGTATGCACCCCCGTGCGCTGAGGCAATGGTGAGATTTTGGTGAAGATGACCTACCGGAGATGCACATGAAAAGTAACACAACAAGCTCGCGCCCGTGGCGGAACTCGCTCATCGGTTCGGTAAACAAACCTCGCGGACAACCATCCGATAATGACGGTGCGTCTTCAAAGGGCAATCTTCCACCTCAGGGTGAAGCTCCCTCCACGTCGTCTGCGTTTTCGTCTCCTGATTCTCGATGTCGCCATGACATAGAAGCGTCGGCACATTGGACACCTTCGAGTGGTTCAGATATTCCAATATGTCACCTTCTTTCTCCATCCGATCATGTGCCACTCGCCAGCAGTCCTTCACATAGACGAACGCACCCTCCGGGTCGTTCAAGTCAATAGCCACATACCCACGTGTCCCACGCCCAGTCAGACCAGACGCGATGAAGTTCGGGGCGCCCACGAGGAAGCCCCGATCACCGATGTTGAGCTGCCACCACGTCGAAGACTCTTTGAGAGAGGCCTGAAAGAGACGGCGGGCGTCCTCTCCCACCACGTGGTCTTCAAGCTTCCGTGGCTCCGCCGCACGCCGCACCATCAGCTTGTAATGCTCACTGTCTGGGAGGACGGGGACGGCGGTCAGGTCGTGACCGCGCTGCTGGGGGCTCAATCGACCAAATCGCCAGAGGAATCGGCCAAGAATACCGGGCTCAGCCTTGTAGTCGAACTTGTTGGTTACGATAGTGCCAGACCTGTCCCAGCGAACGATACGAGCCATGCCGCCGAAGATGACAAGAGTGAAGTGATGGGTACGCTGCTGCTTGTCGAACACGAGCGATGCGTACGACTGGAGCTGACCGAGGTTGCCTTTGCGTCGGTCAGAGGACGGCTGATGGTCTTCTGCCTCGTCGTCGAATGGGTCGTCCTGAACGGGTTCAACTTTGCACTCGAGGGAAAGCTCGATCGCGCTCCACTTCGTTTGCTCTTTCTCGGAGGGTGCCTCGTCGTAGAAATACATCGCGCCGTCGATGCGCTGCTTTGTTTTGTCGCTGGGGTCGGTTTTGTTTGGGGGGGCGACGAAGGTGTAACCAGGAGTGAGCCCGGAACTATTTAGCGTATCGATCTAGTAGGGTGCCATGTTCGATGTCAACAGAAAACGTGTAGAAACGGCATATGACACACCAATGGTTTATACATCCCAGACTCAGGCCCCTTGTTCGGAATGTCGGAGAAGTCGAGAGCGGCGAACGCGTCGTCGGGAGGTTCAACCATCCCAGACTCAGGCCCCTTGCTCGGAACGTCGGAGAAGTCGAGAGCGGCAAACACGTCGTCGGGAGGTTCCACCACACCTTCGGACAAAGGGACAAAGTCGCGTAACATGTCCTCGACAGGAGTCACAATATTGCGCCTGTCTATGCTGACTCGGGACCCCTTGATCATGACTCGAGTCTCGGAGTCCGAGGTTCTACAATATTGATACTTGAGGCTGGACCTGGCCATGGTGGTCACACCAGCAGTGTGACATTGCAGACGGGCGCTCTTGAAACCCAACTTGGCTCTAACTAGGTCTGACCACGGAGTCCATTGTGCACAACGCGTGACATCTGCGGCAAGTCCCTATCACTAAGCGACATTACTACCTAAACTGAGCAACAATGGGCCGCAGCATCCGTGGTTCTGGTTATAAAATATACACGCAGCGTCTAAACGTATGTTTGTTCTCTACCACCTCCTCACCCACCATCTCTTCAGTTGACATGGCTGACCCTACCGCTCACGGGGCTCCAGGCAGTGGGTCCCGTCTTCCGACTCAGCCTCAACCCGCGAAGTCGAGTCCTGTCAAAGTCAACACATTCTACAACTCTACTCAGTTCGCAACTGCCCAACTCTTCGCCGAAGATCGACAAGAGGGTCAACGTCTCACAATGAACGGCAAGGTATCTCTTGTTGAGTACGACTTCATGATGGACAACTTCGTCCCCGCACCCGACGATCGTCCCGAGCCTTCCGATCGCGCACTCGCCTCTAAATTTAAATTCAATGGCATCGTCAAGCCCGAATCGAAGATGAACGAGGCACTGGTCAGTATCACATTCCCTCCCTCTGTGCACACTGGACCCTCTAACCATGCGGCTCGTCATGTGCCTAACCATGACCAGCCACGATCGATCACCAACGCCTGGTTACGCGACGACGAAGGGGCCGACTTTGTCCTCTTCGCCACTCACAACAAGATCGACCCTACGGACGAGACAAAACAAAGGGTCGACATATCGATGTACCGTGCAGAGGCTGGTCCCGAGGAATACGATAAAGATGAGCCCACGAACTGGGCCGCGGTCGAACTCTCCCTGGAATGCAAGCCCGAGGAGGAGGCCGACGATCCTTTCGATGACAACGCTGACAACTTTCAGGCTACCTCCCTCGTCCGTCGTTCGAACTTTGGTCAGGTCATCTCCTACGCCGCTCTCGTCTTCGCCAAGCAGCAGCGAACCCACCACTTTACGGTAATGTTTCTGGGGCACAAGGCCCGGATCATCCGGTGGGATCGTGCTGGAACAATCGTCACGATGAAGTTCGACTATACGACAGAGCCAGAGAAACTTGGGAGGTTCTTCTGGCGCTTCGTTCGTCTGTCGGACGCTCAGCGGGGCCACGACCCCACGGTCACTGAGGTCCTGAGCACCAGCGAAGACTACAAGCTGATGATGTCGCGCGCGGACACCCCCATCCTCGTAGGAGACGGTGAAGTGAAGCACGAGATGGGTAAACATGCTCGCCTTCTTTTCAAGGAATCTCTCAAGCCTAGCGTTCCGTGGTACCGAATCAGGGTCGGTGGCGTAGAAGACGGTCGTCACTTCCTTGTGGGCGCCCCTCACTTCATTGCTCCTGAACTTGTCGGGCGTGGTACACGCGGCTACGTGGCCATTGACTGTGCCGATCCCGAGGGCCCGTTTGTGTTTGTGAAAGATGCCTGGAGGGTGGCTCACAAGAGGATCGAGCCCGAGGGCGACATCTTGGAGTATCTCAACGAGCAGGGGGTTCCCAACGTTCCGACTTTGGTGTGTCATGGGGACGTCGATGAACAGGAGACGGAATCACAGAAGGTCTGGAGGCGGCTCCATCAAGACAGCAGTGAGTCGCCGGTCAAGACACACCGTCACTATCGGATTGTCGTCAAGGAGGTCGGGCTCCCGATGAGCCGGTTTCACAACGCTCACGAGCTAGTGTACCTTCTCGCGAGGTGTATCAGCGGTGAGTTTCGTTCTCAACAATACATTCTCTCACATCTAATGACTATGCTACTGTAGCCCATGAAGGAGCCTACAAAAAGGGCATCTTGCACCGGGATATCAGCGCCGGGAATGTTCTCATCCTGGTCAGGGAGTATGTGGTCGATGGCGAACTTGTCCAAGAACGCGACGGCCTTCTCACTGACTGGGAGCTATCGAAGCGTCTTGACGAGGTGGACCTAGGTCCTCGGCAGCCGGATCGCACAGTACGTCTGGTCCTCCATGACCCTCTTGTCCTTTGCTAATTGTGATACAGGGCACCTGGCAGTTCATGTCAGCCAATGCACTCACGAACCCGTACCGGATAATCATCATCCCTGACGAGATGGAATCATTCTTTCACCTGCTGCTGTTCTATTGCCTGCGATATCTTCCTCACAATTGCCCCGATGTGGCCCGGTTCATGCACAACTACTTCGACGGCTACAGCGAGAGCGAGGGGAAATACTACTGCGGACTCGTGAAATGGAACGCGATGGTTATGGGACACCTCTACGTTTTTGGCGTGGGGAAACTGGTGTTCTACAGACCTGTCGAACCTGTCAATTCGACTGCCCCGTCAGTCACTCAACCCTCAACCAGCAGCGCCAATGAATTGTCCGAGGACGAGGCCAAGGGCACGGAGCCCATCACGTCATCCCGACCGCGCGAGCTGCACCCAATTAATGAACTTTTCAAGGATTTGCTCGACCTATTCCAGGCCCACTATGCGTTGGATAACGAGCTGGAGAAGGCGTCTGCTGCACAACCTGTGACTGCGTCCTCTTCTGGCGTGAAGGAACCCCCAACCCCACGGTCGAATGCTGCATCCTGGTTCACGACCATTCTCATCTCGACTGGGAATGCTGGCGATACGACTAAGCCCAAGATGTCGCGTGAACAACGAGCCATATACGCTCAACTATCCGCCAAGCTGGAAAGTCACCAGTGGCCCATCAGTGTCTTCGGCAAGTATTATGTCCACGAAGATCAGTGGCCGGCGGTAGACAGGGTTCCCGACCAACTCCGGAAGGGGTTTCGTCCCAACAAGGAAAAAGCCCCCGCTCGTGCTTCGCGGCCTGCTACTGGCTCAAAGCGTGCCTCCTTGCACGACGAGGCGGACCGCGAGGAGTCTGGGTCGAAACGTCAGGCATTGCGCCGTGACGAGTCCGACGTCGTTGAGTCACGAGACTCGCAACCCAAACGACGTTCCACCCGTAGTAATCGGCAGGGCCCTCCCTGATCATCAGTAATTCTTGCACGGCATGTAGTAAGCATACTCATTGACGTTCTCTCTCTCACACACATCCAACAAAGTATGTTAGGCCTGCGTGTGCTTGATAACTTGCTTGCCATCAGCGAAAGTGTCTACTCGTTGCACCTACTTTTTGCCCTGCGTTTAAGCGCGAGACCTTCGCACCGCGACGAGCCGGACCCGGAATTGCCGCAACCCACACGATGTTCCGTAGGTAGGCGGAAGTCCCGTCGCAAATGAGCAGCTGGTCATGAATGATGGAGTCACGGTCAATATATTTGTCGTTCTACTTTCTCGCTTAAGGTCGTACCAACGTCTATTCAAGTGTCGTTTTACCGTGCGGTACGATCGGCCGCAAAGTTCCCCCCTCCATTTATTCAGTCCAAGAGCATAGAAAACCGATACCTCCGTGAAACGAATCATGGAGATGCCAGGATAGAGTGGTCACAAATTGATGCGTTCAGTCAGTAGGCTACATTCGACAGAGAACGTGACATGTAGATACTCGTGATAATTTAGGCAGTCCGCACAGTCCATATAACCCAACCTGACCCACCGTCAAACTACCCAATACTTGTAGATGGATACCGCGCAATGCACATACCTCAGTAATTAGTGCCCAATGACGGAGGATAGCGGAGACGGCCCAACAGCTTCCACCACGGCCTCGTACGACGGGGGCGCCTCGCCGTCCTCGGTCTCCTGTCCCGCAATCAATCGCTCGAACAGTTCCGGGGTTGTGTGTTCGTGGAACGACTGCCTCCGCGACAACGGAGGGCTGGCGAGAGCGACAGAAGCAGTCGGACTAGTGTGAGGAAGCGAGTCTACCGAGTGGTCGGGATTCCCTGAGGACAGCCCTCGTGCAGAAAGCGAGCCCACTAGCGATGCATGATGAGCGGCGAGAGCGGAGGCGGACACGGAACGCCTTTGGGCGATGGTACCGATGGTGGGCGAGGTGTCCAGAGTGATCGACGGGCGCGTGCACAAACCCTCATCAGGAAGAACGCTTGATGCGGTATGAGCAGATGTGCCAACTGTCGAAGGATGATCGGGCATTCTTGTATAC
The DNA here is from genome assembly GCA_000743315.1 of Lignosus rhinocerotis TM02. NCBI lineage: Eukaryota > Fungi > Basidiomycota > Agaricomycetes > Polyporales > Polyporaceae > Lignosus > Lignosus rhinocerus. The sequence continues at coordinate 61,587 of KN050049.1, read as the reverse complement.
GGCGGGAGCGACGTGTGCTCAGGGTTGCAGAGGTGCTGCAGCCCTGATGTGAGCACACATAAACCAAGAGGGAAGCCAGACTCACAGACAAGATGTGTACTGGGGTCTGGACGACGATGTCGAACAGTTTCCGCTTTCCAGATTGGGGATCGACGGCGTGATCGTCGCCTCGCTCAACGCGGAAGATGATCTTGAGCATATGCGAGACCGATATGTTGCTTCGGCGATTTTTGTTGGTGGTGTGCAGCACATTCTCAGCCTTAGGAAGTTGCAACTCTTTGCGAATCGACCAAGGACCAGGGCCCATGTAACTTGACACCAATTCCGACAGGTCCTCCTCGGGACTAACAACCTCGAATAGAGGAGACTGTTTGAAGACATCTGGGTCGTCAGAGACAAGGGGAAGAAGAGCGGGTCCGTCCTTCTTCGGATATTTGAGCGAGAGTAATGATATCCTGCTGACTGGGTCCGACCGTGCAACACGTTTGTGTCCAGTCCAATAGTCGATGCGCTCTAGAATTCGCATGAGGTGGGACAGCGTGATCACTGCATAGTCGTCGTACCTTCGATGAGTACGCATATTCGATGAACTTTCATCTTTGTCCAGGGCATGAATGTGATTGAGATTGGCATTGTGCGGCCAATAACAAAACTGCGTCCAGAGATGACGATGAGGTACTGCATTTGTGTCTCCCACTGACGCTCGACGATGATGCTCTCCGACTCTTCAGTATCGTCTTCGCCTGGTGTTGTCACGACTGTGATATCATGAGAAGTAGTCAACTTAGTGGTGAAAGTACCCGGGCGGTGCACGACTGCCTTGAGTTTCCACGACACTGAGCCGTAGTCAACTTGAAGGGTAGGAGGAGCGTTCGCTGGTATGGAGAACGATATGGGATACGTATATACACCTGGGTGTTTCCGTGAGCGCATGATCAAATACGAAGGGAGACGACGTACCTTTGCGAAACTCCTTCCACCCATCTGCATGCTCTCGACCCTCCTCCACATCATGTGCTGATAATTCAGAGACCCTACCAAGGGTAGAAACCTCCTTTCCTGAGAAGTCTCCAGATTGCAAGAGATTGCGATCCCGTGTCCGTCCACGCGGAGGTGTGATATCTCCGGTGTGTTCGGCTCGTCGCTCAAGGACGGGGGAGCACACCGGATTGCCCATCTATTGTGATGTAGACTGAGCAAGTCACGCTTGCCACAATGGGCGTATAAGGCAAGCCACCATTGTCCGGGAGTATGGGGACAATAGTCAGGTAGTGATCACGCTGCCGGTGACCCAAACGAGCTAACCGCCAGAGAGATCGGTGGGTTAAACTTGGCCAGCGAACGACACGGGCGGTGCCGCCAAAATGGGGCAAGTGTGATGTGATGTGTGCACTGATGCTTGTCGAACACGAGCGACGCGTAGCACTGGAGCTGACCAAGGTTGTACCTCCGTCTGTCTGTAGCTGGGTGATAGTCGACCGGGCCGTTGTCGAATGGGTCATCCAGGACGGACCCGACCTTGCACTGAATGGAAAGGTCGCGCCCCACGTGGTTCGCTCTGTTTCGGAGGCCTCGTCGTAGCAGGACATTCCAGCTGCTGGAATGCGCAGCTTTGTTGGGCTGGTCGATAAGCTTGTTTAACCAGGAGTGAGCCTAGTATCCTGAGAGGTTTCATCTGAGAGAACTGTTGAACGAGACATCGTAGAATGCACATACCAAATGTTCATCGTTCCGGGATCGGCTGCGGGTCCTTCAGTCGGCAGAGGTCGAAAATGGCAAACATATCATTGGTCGATTCCTGAGCAAAGCCGCGCTTCCAATATGTCGACAAACCAACACAATCTTGCTGATATACATACTGACTAGAGTGGTCGTTCGACTCGAGTGCTACAGCTGTATAGCAATCGTTACGGCTCGAGCTTCAAGGGCACATGTTTCAAGTTTATATGTCATGGTAGTCATAAACCGGGGCTCAGCGCTCAATATAAGCGCTCAATGTTGAACGTCGAACTTGAAAGGGGCGGTAACAATGTCCGCCAAGCGCTAGCACTGCGCCACCGCTCATTAATCAGTTATCACAGCCGTAACCGACAACGCTGAACAGGGATACAATACGTCCGCGACTCGTCGACCCCCTTGAAGGCACTGTCTGAATGCTAGGGAATAAGTATGGAGGGATATATGTCCATTGCAACGGAATGGAGCTCCTGTTGAACTCAGACGCATGATCAGTGTCAGGAAAGACAAAAGATACCCCGGAGGAACGGAATGGCAGCGACGGGTTAGGACGACGGTGTGAACGACTACTTACTTGTTTGCTATTGCTCTTGAGCAATGCTCTACTAGTACCACTACTTACTTGTTTGCTATTGTTCTTGAGCAATGCTCTATTAGTACTAGTACTCTGTGTGCATTAGAATCATTTATCTTCAAACTTATAAAGATTGAAAACAAGGCTGACCCAGTTTGTACCAATTATTACTCAGACCATCATCATTGATCACAGTCTTTGTGTGAGTCTCGGCGTGATGTCACCCCAGCGGTGCGGTGCCACATGGTTTCGGGGTCCCAGGTTGTGAGCCTGATTTTTTGTTTCGGAGTCCTCCACGCACCTTGCCTCCGTCTTCCACCTGGACAGACACTGCGGATTGCTGACCGTCCAGCATCCGATTTTCGAGCTTTTAGATCCTCCTCGCGACCTTTCGTTCGCCTGCAGGCAGGTCAGCTTTCACGACCGACCTTCACGCGACGCCAAGTTCAATTATCAATCCAACCCATCGCTGCTGCATTTCGTGAGTCTTTCTCCTCCCTGATCCCGTTTCTTGCTCATTCCTCTCCTAGAATGAGCAAATCTTCAACGGCTTCTGCACCAAAGACGTCGTCGCAGCTACCGTCAAAGTCAGCTTGGGCTAAAGGCCCGCCAGCGAACACTTCGACAGCGTCGTCGCCCCGACCACAATCTCCCGCTCCTTCTGTCTCCTCTCCTTCAGCACCAACTACCCACTCAAGGCGACCAAGTGCGTTAGGACAGGGCGTGGCGTTCAAGGATGGCGTAGGAGCACGGACACCGACTAGCGCCACAAAACCAGGTGCGTCTCCCCCTCGTTATCCCTATCCCGCACCGCCCGCACGATCTCACACTTCTCCAGGCTCATCGGTGACTTTCGGGTCAATAGATGATGCCGCCGCACCCATATCTTCTTCTCCTGCGACCGTACCTACTATCAAGCCCGACGGGATCAAGTCGTTTGGGTCCGTACCGGCCACCACCACCAACGGGAAGCTCCATTCGCGGACTACATCGTTCTCCACTGGAACACCTCCTTCCGCTGCATCTGCGGCGTCAACATCCTCTGCAGCTTCATCTACTGCATCTATCCCCTCTTCCGCCAACCCACCTACGTCTACTCCGTCCTCAACATCGAATCGTACCAAATTCGACGTCAAAAGTCTCTTCCAAAACAAGAGTTCTGATGCCCCCTCCGCCTCTACACAATCCATTGCTTCACCATCAACTCGTCCCATCCCTCTTCCTCAGTCCTCGCTGAATTCGCCTGGACAGCATCCCCCTCCTTCACAGATGGGCGCTCCGTATCCTAACTACCGTCCGCCGCTGCAGAATGGCCTATCGCAACCGACTTCAGGTGTGCCACGCTCACCCAGTTTCCCTCGCCAAGTGCCTAATGGCTCGGTGAACGGTCGATTACCGGGCCCTCCGCCGCCTTCCGCTACACTTCCTGCAGCAATGCCTAGTCCGCGGCTGGGGCCGCCCCCAACCGTTCCTCCTGGTGCACCAGTGCCTATGCCGCAGTGGAATTACTATGTAAGTTTCTCAGATTCTCATCCATTACCAATGTTCACGGTGAATGTTCGACGAGAAGTACTACCCAGAATCTCCCTATTATCCGCCGTCGCAATGGGTGCCGCCGCACCTGCAACCGCAACATCATCCACCACAGGGACCACCAGGAGCTCCTATCACTGGAATGCCGATATCACCACGAGGGCAGCAGCCTCCTCTCCACGCTCCTGGCACTCCGACTCTCACGCCCGCCCTTCCCCTCAACCCTCATCCGCCTCACGCCACGCCTTCGCCACATACACACACCGCTAGCCTCAGCAGCGTGTCCTCATCCTCGCCATCAACACCTGCATCGACCACAGCCCCTGGTGGTGGGCTCTCCCGTCTCAACTCCAATGCAAACACCTTCACGCCGAAGCGAGTCGTCATCAAGTCCGAGACCGGGCAAGAGGTCAACCTTGAGAAGTATAAGAAACAGGTCCCTGCTGCTGTTCCATCACCAATAGTGCCCAGCTCCCCGGCACGGCGTTCAGTACAGGTACGACTCGAGACAGAAGAGGCCAAGAAGAAGCGGTTAGCTGAGGAGGAGGCCAGGCAGAGGGAGCTGGAGGCGGAGAAGGCTAAGAAGGAGGCCGAAGAAACGGCGAAGAAGGAGGCTGAGGAAGCGGCGAAGAAGGAGGCTGAGGAGAAGGCAAAACGTGAGGCTGCGGAGAGAGCTGCACGTGAGGAGGAAGAGAGGCGGCAGAAGGAGGAGGAAGAAGCGCAGAAGAGGAAAGAGGAGGAGGAACGCAAGCGCAAGGAGGAGGAGGAGCGGTTACTGAAGGAGGCAGAGGAGAAGGCGCGTAAGGAGGCAGAGGAACATGCCGCGCGAGAGGCTGAGGAGAAGGCCAAGGCAGCCGCCGAAGAAACTCCAGTCGAGCCCGAAGAAGGCGAAGTTCAGGAGGATGACCAGGCTGCGGAGGCCACGGATGAGGCGTCGAAGGAGGAGGCCAAGGACAAGGTCTCTGACAAGGCGCCTCTCCGTATTGACACTACGCTGACACCGTCCGAGGGCGGTAAGCGTCGTCCAGGACGCCTTGACCTCTCGTCGACTAAGAATTCCGCCATTCCCGCTCCTCTTCCCTCCGCTCTTGCGACTGCTCGTATCATTGAGGACATCGGCAGTATACAGTATCCCGAGGGTATCAAGAGTCCTAAGCCTGAGCTGAACACAAACGCCAAGCAGGGCAAATTCCGGTAGGTATTATTGTCTACACGCTGTGCCCGTGAATTATACTGATTGATGTATGGCAGATATGATCGCGACTTCCTGCTGCAATTTATGGCTGTCTGCAAGGAGAAGCCTGATTCCCTCCCCCCTCTAGATGCCATCGGCCTCGAGCCCACCGACCAAACCTACGTACTAACCCGAGGTGGCTCGCATGGTCGACGCACATCCTCCTCTTCTATGCCACCTCCGCGCCAGGCTTCAGTTGGACTCGGTATCTCTGGGTTCAAGCAGCCGCCACCCAATCCCTTCACCATGGGTCAGTTCTCCACCCCGACGCAGAAGCTGTCTAGTGAGGAGCGCTTCGCGGCGGCCAGCCGCTCTACATCCATGTCCGGCAATCCGGCAGGCATGCCGTTCGGTCGCCCGCCAGCTATGGTTCGTTCAACGAGTCAGGGCGGTCCCGGCCATTCAAGCAGTGGTCGTACGCGGAGTCAGCGCGGAAGCAAGCGGGATAAGGAACGCCCCGGTGCCGGCCCGTCAGGCCAGGGCAGTTCCTACGGTCCTTCTTCAACTCTTGCGCCTGCGAACCTGGAGCCCGTCGCACCACTGGAAGTATCCGCGAACCGTTGGACGCCGGCTAGTGTCTCTAAGAAGGTCGTCACGGATCAAGACTCGCCTGAGGTCGTCGACCGCAAAGTTCGCGCGTTGCTCAACAAGCTGACTATGGAACGATTCGACTCCATCTCCGACCAGATCATTGAGTGGGCAAACAAGTCGGAGAAGGAGAAGGATGGCAGGACACTCATCCAAGTCATCCGGCTGGTCTTTGAGAAGGCGACGGACGAAGCGACGTGGTCCGAAATGTACGCTCGTCTGTGCCGAAAGATGATGGAGCAGATCAGCCCGAACGTGCGGGACGACGGTATCAAGAACAGCGAGGGCAAGCCAATCGCTGGTGGTCAGCTCTTCCGCAAGTATCTTCTCAACCGCTGTCAAGAGGACTTCGAGCGTGGATGGGTTGCGAAGGAGGCTACCGCAGCCGCTGCAGCGTCGAAGGCCTCCGAAGATCAGGCCGCGAAGGCTGCCGCAGAAGAGAGCAAAGATGGAGAGAGCGCCTTGTATTCCGAAGAGTACTACGCCGCGCAGAAGGCAAAGCGTCAGGGCCTCGGTCTCATCAAATTTATTGGAGAGCTCTTCAAGCTTCAGATGCTCACAGAGCGCATCATGCACGAGTGTGTGAAGAAACTGCTTGGCAACGTCGAGAACCCCGAGGAGGAAGAGATCGAGAGTCTGTGCAAGCTGTTGACTACTGTTGGTCAAATCCTCGATAATGCCAAGGCTCACGCCCACATGGATGTCTACTTCGCGCGCATGAAGGAGTTGACGAAGAGTCCCAATGTCAACTCGCGCATGCAGTTCATGCTCCAGGTTAGCCATCTCCTTGTTACACTTTCGGATGGTCTCACTGATAGATTTGACAGGATGTGATTGAACTGCGCGAGCGTAAGTGGGTCCCACGGAACCAGATGGCCGCACCTACAACAATCGCTGCCCTTCACGAACAGGTATGCGTATCTTTTCTGAAACATGAAGCTACCAATGTTCATCCAACTCTCGACAGGCTGCGAAAGAGAAGGCTGCACAAGAGAAGGAGACCTTCAATCGGACTCTCAGCATGTCGCGCGGCGGCTCAAGGCGAGGCGGTGAGCGTGGCGACCACTCACAAGTAGGACCTGATGGGTGGGCTGTAGCCGGCGGTCCTGCTACTCGTCCTGCATCCAAAGCGGGTGATCTGTCACAGTTCGGCAAGATCAATAAGGCGACACCTATGACCTTCGGCCCCAGCTCGGTGTTCCAGAAAGGCGACAAGTCGAAGAGCCGCGAGTCGACCATCCGCGCGAATTCAACGAACATGTTCTCCATGCTCAGCGCCAACCCTGAGATCGCTGCAGAAGTGTCGTCCGGCAAGTCAAGTCGTCCGCCGAGCCGCAAGGGCAGTATCGACCTTGGTGCTGGTGGCGCGCCCGACGTTGCTCCCCAGCCTCAACGCAAGAAGCTGCAGCTGCTGCCCCGTAGCGTACCCCTGGAGAGCAAGGCTGACGCCACTCCTACTGCCTCTGCGGTCAACTCAGACGACGAGGGCGCGGAGTCGGCGTCAGGTGGATCTTCGATGACGGAGGCCGAGGCGAAGACAAGGATCGAGGAAGACTCGAAGGAGTTCTTCAGCGTCCGAGACCTTGTAGAGGCCGAAATCTACTTCACGAAACTATCCTCGGAGTTCCGCTACCTACTGGTCGACAAGCTTGTCACGAAGGCGATCGAGTCAAAGGAGGCGGATGCGCAACTCGTCGCAGATCTCTTCGACCGTGCGGTGTCGAAGAACCTCTGCTCGCCTGCCGCTTTCGAGGAGGGCTTCACGCCCACGGCGGAGATCATCGACGACATTGTCATCGACGCGCCCAAGGCGTTGAACTTGTTCGCGACAATGATCAAGGGCGCGCGTCTGCATATAGACGAGGAGCGACGGACACGGCTTGCAAGCAAGTCGGAGTTCAGTTCGGACAAGCTGGTCTCTCTTCTGTCATAGACATTGACACATCTTCTATTCTTTTCTTTGCTTGCCATTCCCTAGCACACGAGCCTCCTCCCCACCGCCCATCCCCTCACATCTGTTTGGCTGTCTGTTATGCGACGTGACTCCTCCTTGTTGTCAACTGCACTCTTGAGTTCTGGTGTCTCATATTCCACGCACATTCGCGCTGGTGTCTGCATTAGTGTGTACTTATTACATAGCACAGTATTGCACGATAATATCCCTTTCTGCCTCTTGAACACCTCATCCGCGCTTGCTTCAACAGCCGACTCGCGCCTGCAATGATTCGCTAAGCAGCGCTGCTAAATCTGGCGTCCACGGATGAGAGGGATTCCGGAAAATTCCAGGCATCCGGATGCAACCGAATGGCATTACGTAAGCTTACGCACTCGCATTACAAAAATTTGGAACGGGGATACGCTGGCTGCATCCTTTCCTTCTCCCCATCCACCATGTTTGCTGCTGCTCGTTCCCTCCGTCTTGCTGCCACCCGCTCCGGTAACTATGCGGTGAGCAAGCTTTGCCTCCTTTCACGCAACTGTGATTTTGCTGAAACGCTCCTAGGGCCTCTCTCGGTCGATGATTGCTAGGAATATGAACTCCAAGGTCAATGGTATGTTATCCGCTGGCACGCGACTTTGGAATTGGGGAGGTGTTCTGATGCGTCAGTATAGGCCCCGTCGTTGGTATTGACCTTGGAACAACAAATTCCTGTGTCTCCGTCATGGAGGGCAAGACGGCGAAGGTTATTGAGAACTCTGAGGGTGCGCGGACAACACCCTCGGTCGTTGCGTTCACGAAGCACGGCGAACGGCTTGTTGGTCTACCCGCGAAACGACAAGCTGTTGTCAACTCAGCGAACACTGTCTTCGCGTTCAAGCGTCTCATCGGTCGTCAGTTCAACGATTCTGAGGTCAAGCAGGATGCGGCACATTGGTGAGTCTACTGTTCGATGATCCAGCACCTCATACCCCTCCACTCTATCGTCTACTGTTTCTTTCTCCGCTTTGTGCATTGCCGACGGTGATGACGTGTCGGCCGCGTTCGGCTAAAATTGACGCATGCTGACGAGACTGCTACGTAGGCCATTCAAGATCGTCCCTAAGTCGGATGGTCGGCCAGCGGTGGAGGTTACCAATGGTGACAAAAAGCAGCAATTGGTACGTAGCTTTACATTGTCGTTTTGCGGTTCGGCCTCTCACGGACGTGCAGTCTGCGGAGGAGTTGTCTTCAATGGTCTTGACCAAGATGAAGGAAACTGCGGAGCAGTATCTCGGGAAGAAAGTCAAGTGAGTTATTCTACTGATAACATGGGCCAGCGCTGACGTACCATAGCCATGCTGTCGTGACTGTCCCTGCCTACTTCAACGATGCGCAACGGCAAGCGACCAAGGATGCCGGTACCATCGCTGGTCTCGATGTTCTTCGGGTCATCAATGAACCCACTGCTGCTGCCCTCGCCTACGGTCTGGACCGCGCTGATAACTCAGTGATCGCTGTTTACGACTTGGGTGGTGGTACTTTCGATATCTCCATCCTCGAGATGCAGAAGGGTGTGTTCGAGGTGAAGTCAACGAACGGTGACACACACCTTGGTGGCGAAGACTTCGATATCGTCCTTGTCGAGCACATCTTGAAGGAGTTTAAGAAGGAGTCCGGTCTCAGCTTGAACGAGGATCCGGTTGCCATTCAGCGTATCCGCGAGGCTGCTGAGAAGGCGAAGATCGAGCTCTCCTCTACGTCCCAGACTGAGATCAACTTGCCCTTCATCACCGCCGACGCCAGTGGGCCCAAGCATATCAATATGAAGATCATGCGTTCGCAGTTCGAGAGTTTGACTTCTCCACTCATCCAGCGCACAATCGACCCATGCAAGAAGGCACTCGCGGATGCCGGGGTCAAGGCAAGCGAGGTCAATGAAGTTATCCTCGTGGGCGGTATGACTCGTATGCCTCGTGTGGTCGAGACTGTGAAGTCGATCTTCGGCCGCGAACCCAGCAAAGGTGTCAACCCCGATGAAGCTGTTGCCGTTGGTGCTGCTATTCAGGGTGGTGTGCTAGCGGGCAACGTCACGGACATTTTGCTTCTTGATGTTACTCCTTTGTCGCTAGGTAGGCGTCACCTGCTCGGTTCCTTGTTTGGACACTTCTCATCGTTTCACACAGGTATTGAGACCCTCGGTGGTATCATGACGAAGCTCATCACGCGAAACACGACTATCCCGACGAAGAAGACGCAGACGTTCTCGACAGCGGCAGACGGTCAGACCGCGATTGAAGTCAAGATTTACCAGGGAGAGCGTGAACTGGTCAGGGACAACAAGCTCTTGGGTAACTTCAACCTCGTTGGCATTCCTCCTGCACCCAAGGGCGTTCCTCAAATTGAGATCACCTTTGATATCGATGCTGGTACGCGTCTGTCTCTATTTACCTCTTGTAGTCTAATCCTGTCGTTCAGATGGTATTGTCCACGTCACTGCCAAGGACAAGGCCACCAACAAGGATCAGTCTATGACCATTGCTTCGTCATCTGGTCTCAGCGACAAGGACATCGAGCGCATGGTCTCGGAGGCTGAGCAGTACTCCGAGACTGATAAGCAGCGTAAGGCACTGATTGAGGAGGCGAACAAGGCGGACTCTGTCTGCGCCGATACCGAGAAGGGTATGTGGTCTCGTTCGCAAGCTCTATGATTCATGGCTGACGACCATTTTATAGCCATGAACGAGTTCAAGGACCAGATCGATGCCACAGAGAAGGAGAAGGTTGAGAAGCTCATCAATGAGCTCCGTGAGCTCGCTGTTAAGGGACAGGCTGGTGACGCCTCGGTTGACGCGGACAAAATTCGCGAGAAGATCAACGAGACTCAGCAGGCGTCGCTTGGCCTCTTCCAGAAGGTGTACGAGAAGCGCAGTGCTGAGGGTGCTGCATCCTCGGAGTCGTCAAGCTCAGAGAACAAGGAGGAGAAGAAGGATTAAGTTCCCACTCTTTACTCCCGCCACCTCTGACGTCCTTTCCGAACCGCATGGCTCTGTACGCCGCATCTTCGCCCCGTGCTTCGTCAATAGACGATCGTCCGTACCCACCGTCGACCACTCCACCTCGTTCGCAGCAGCATAGATTATGACCACAAAAAGTATGACATCCTTTATTGACCGTCCATTACGATAACGTCGCGCACACGCATTTATTTGCTACCATTACTCCTAGCACAGTTCTTCAACCCCCCGCTCAGCATGCATCCCGTCGTTGTCTTGCTTTGGTAGATTAGTCCCTGCTTCACAGCAATGTATTTCACTACGCGTGACGAACGCGAGCATTCGTTACTGGACGCCCGCGTCATCTATGCGAGAGTTTACACTCAGCTACGGTTCTACGTCATGTCATTGCGCGATTTGAGAATGACTAAGCTCTTCCCGCCTGAATAGACCAAGCAAGTTCCTACGGGTGCCAGGTATATAGCTACTCGCCGTGCTTCCCAAGGCTCACTGCAAGATCCCCACCCCGCACCATCATGGGCCTCCCTGACGAGCACATCTATCCGCACGCGACCGGCCGCGCTGCGCAGACCGTCCAGCAGCATCAGGAACAACAAGACTTGGTTTTCTACTCGGGATGGGTGCGCATCTACGTCGTCTAGTGATCCATTTGAAGAGACAATGCGGCTGAGAGCGAAGACATTGCCACTAGTTCTGCCCGTACGTGCAGCGGGCGTGGATCACGCTCGAGGAACGGGGCATTCCGTACCAGTACAAGGAGGTCAACCCGTACAAAAAAGAGAGACATTTCCTCGGTACGTCTCTTCTCTCAATGCACGGCACTCCATTTTTCCATCCTGTTGCTGACGTCGAGCGACCCAACCCCTCGCTAGACATCAACCCCAAGGGCCTCGTGCCGGCGATCGAGTACAAGGGCAAGGCGATGTACGAGTCGCTGATCCTGTGCGAGTTCTTCGAGGACGCGTTCCCCGCGCACGAGCCGCACGTGCTGCCCGCGGACGCGTTCGAGCGCGCGTACGTCCGCCTCTGGACGGACCACGTCGCGAAGCAGATCGTGCCCGGGTTCATGCGCCTGATGCAGGCCCAGGAGCCTGAGAAGCAGAGAACGTACCTGGGGGAGTACTACGGCGCGCTCCGGACGCTGTGCGAGAAGGTGAAGGGGCCGTACTTTATGGGAGAGCAGTTCACGTTGGTGGACGTCGCGCTCGCGCCGTGGGTGGTGCGCGATTATATCTTGAAGGAGAACAGGGGGTACGAGAGGGAGGCGGCTGGTGGGGGCTGGGAGAAGTACGCGGAGAAGCTGGAGACGCGGGAGAGCGTGCTGAAGACCCAAAGCGTGCGTAGATCGCGACTTTGTTGGGGCTTGATTTCCAGAGACGGGATGCACAAAGATGCTGACGATTGTTACGGGGCAGGACAAGGAGCACTATGCGGAGATCTACGCGAGGTACTTGCGTGACGAGGCGCAGAGCGAAGCGGCGAAGGCGATCAGAGCTGGACGGCCGTTTTGAGTGACGAAGAATTCGAACTCAACGAAGAAGTTCTGCGAATGTGTATCTCTAAACAGGAGCAACTGTGAACAAGAGTGTACTTCAAATATGACTCAGAAATATATAGTTGTTACTCACTACAATCAACCCAACCACCACAGGCTGGCTGGACCTGGAGGGGGATAGTACCTTGTTTGTTTGAACTGCTTTGTTGCCGTTCAAACACAATCGCATGTACATACAGGTGGAGATTGCATGATTGCCCTGGCGGTCCTGGTTATAGCGAAACCTTTTGGGCGCTGTAGGCATTAATGTGTTAGTCACAAACAGAGACAAACATCGCTGTATGACGAAAGTCGGACAGTGCTCGCGAGCTTGCCACCGCGCTTGGACTCGGATCTGCTACGGTCCTCCTCTGTCTTCGACTGAAAAGATGCTCATAGAGGTGAACGTCCAAACGGCGCAGTTGTGGTACGATAGTAAGTACATATCATATCATATACATGGCTGCGCTGACAACCTCATAGATGCACGGACATGGTTCGCCATCGTTCCCCCATGGCTATCCCCACCCACCTTCTTCTACGACGCGCCTTTTGGCCGCTTCAGTCCTCTCACCAAGAGTTTTCTTGCTGTTGACGGTGCGCCTTATGAGCTATCGAGTTTCGTTCACCGTCCTCATGCGCTTGCAGGCATCCGCTCATGGATCTTCATGGAGCTCGTTTCCATCGTCGCATTTCTCAACGCGTACCTCCAATCCCCGCTCTCGGTCAAGGCTGCAGGGACCCCTCCCCCCCTCACTCTGAACCACCCCCCGACGTTGCTCGCCTCTCTCTTCCTCGTGCACTACCTCAACCGCGCCCTCATTTCCCCCCTCCGCACGCCCTCGCGCTCCAAGTCGCACCTCGTCGTCGTCCTCTCCGCCGTCGTCTTCAACACCATCAACGGCTCCCTCCTCGGCGCGTACCTCTCCTCTCCCGACGCGCAAACCTTCCTCGCTGGCGCGTTCGACCGCCCCCGCTTCTGGGCCGGCGTCGGCCTGTGGGCGGTCGGGCTCGCAGGCAACATCTGCCACGACGAGATCCTGCTCAACATCCGCCGCAAAGCCAAGGCCAAAGGCAAGGCGGTGGCAAGGGCTGACGACGATGACGACGACAACAACGGCAAGGCGAAGAACAAGCACACGCAAGAGCACTACGCCGTCCCGCACGGGATGCTCTACCGGTTCATCTCGTACCCGAACTACTTCTGCGAGTGGCTCGAGTGGTTCGGCTTCGCGCTTGCCGCGGCCCCCGCGCCCTCGTTTGCGTCCGTCGCCGCGTTCGTCGCGACCGCGTCCCCGCCGTGGCTGTTCTTCTTCAACGAGGTCTGGCTGATGCTCCCGCGTGCGTACAAGGGACACAAGTGGTACCACGCCCGCTTCCCAGACTACCCCAGGGAGCGCAGGGCGGTCATCCCCTTCTTGTTCTGATGGTGCTTGTTCTTTCCATGGACGCTGCAGCTGTAGACGTAGCACTTGCTGACTGTGCTCCACATTGACTCTGCATCATGTTGACATTGGTTTGACAGTGGCGTTACTGCAACGTTGATGTTTTGTTTGTACACATGTGAACGGTTATGCCTGCGATTGAAGTCCGGATGGGTTTGGAGGCCTTGTTCATGTTCTGTACTGGTGATGCGCCTGAGATCTGAGAGATCAGCCGCTATAGAAACCTGTAGTACGCTGAGTTCTTCTATGAACAATGTCCTGTGAGCGTATGGTTGAATGTTGAGACAGTGATAGATACAGGGAGGCCTGCGTGAGAGAGCGGACACAAGTCACCTTTCGACTACTGTTGATGCCCGACCCCCCCTCGTATTGTTGATGCACGATGTATTTACGCGATACGTTACTGCCTACCATAGGGCGCGGCCCTCGCGGGCAATAAACGGGAGTCATTCATTCATTCATTCATTCATTCATTCAAGTCACCCTTCACTGGAGAGACTGGTTAAACGCCCTTGAGATCTTTGAGAGGTACGGGACAAGTATGTATAGGACTGGCGCTGCATTCGTCTTGTCTGTGTTACGTTTGGTGGTTCACATGGCACTCCTCCATATGGATTGAAACCGCATGTATCGAAGGGTCCGTTGAAACTGGTAAGACCATGATCAAGTGCATCAAGTTGGGTTACTCGTGTACTGTGTATGAGTATTTGATGACCCACTAGATGGTAGATGAACAGAGGTAGGGGATAAGTGACCTCATGCAAGCACGCAAGGACAGAGGTCGGTAACTGACATCAACGACCTACGACACTCACCGGCAACTGGCGAACTGCGCTGTCTCACATATACTCGAGGGCAAAAGGGCCGAGAGGTCCATGTGTCGACATACGTCTGGTGAGATCTTCTGGGTGGCGAACGATCGTACAGATACAACCGCCTCTACATTATACCGTAGACATGAATAGAACATCCTAGTATGGTAGACGTAACAAATCATTCTATGTCGTAGCAAATAGGTCTTGGTCTCCTGCCTAGTAGCGAACAATGAGACAGACAGACCCATTCGCTGCGTGATAGACTCACCGACTATCCCGACACCCGTCTGGACGGCCCCTTCACCTCTGCGAGCCGCCGTAACGGACCTTGCGACCAATGTCGAAGGGAACGTACTTGTACTTGATCATATGTCTGCAGCGAATGCGGAATGTCAGCGCACCGCTAATACTGACAGACGCCACATCGGTGAAACAAGCGGACGTACTGGATCTGGCGGCGCATGGGGAGGAGGAAGAGGACGAAGAAGTATACGACGAGGATCGGCCAGTACACTGGAACGTCGAACGACTCGAAGAACGTGCAGAAGAACGCGATTACGGTGGCGCGCGTCGCAGATAGCCTTTATCCCGGGGTGGGGATGGGGGGAAAGCTGTCTTAGTGGGGGGTGTAACATGGAAGGTCGAGGTAGGGAACTCACCAAAACTGCCACTCGGGCAACCGCCTGACGAACGGCCGGAATTCGTCGTCCCTCTGCGAGGGAAGTGGCGAAGACATGTCCTCTCCGCCCTCCTCAATCTCGTCTGCTAGCAAGTCATCTTGGAGCGAGGGGTCAAAGCGAGGTTGGAGGAAGGCGAGGAAGAGGTTCAAGATGTAAATGGCATGAGCGTCTTCAGAATGAAAAACAAGGTCAATTCTTCTGCGCAGAGTGAAAGACGGTTGTGATATACATACAGCATACTGCAGCAGGACGGTCAGCACGAGACGCTCCAATAGAAACAGGGTTGACGTACCAATATACCACTAGAGCCGCAACACCCGCGGAGAAGAATAAACCGCTTTCCCATCAGGATTCCAACTGAAGCTCGATGAAAAACCAATCACTCACTCCTTGCGAGAAGACGATTCTCAGCATGAACAGTGCCAGCATCCCTGAGGTGCTTAACCATCTGTACAGCACGAATGGAGTGACCCTGTCCAGCCATTGCTGGTATTGCCGTTGTGCCTTGGTGTAGTGCGCGAATAGAGGTTGTAACGGGGTGGAAGCATCCGCATCTGACGAGGACATCATTTTGGATTAGCTTGTCGTCGGAAAGCGAGGCGACCAGCAAGAGATGGACGAGGAGGAGAGCAACGTGTACACGAAACAACAGACTGAGCGTTGGCGGCGGCGAAGAACAAGCTCTCCCGTCGGCATTTGCCGCGTGGGCTAATACATGAGAGCGCTCCTGAGCGCTCTGTAACATCCGGCCCGTTCGCGGCCCGCACGAACACACCGGATACTTATGGAGTCCATATAACCTCACACTTATATTCACTCTTTCGTTCATATCTACCTTTACGAGGACAGACTACAAAGACAGAGAAAGCGGGGTTCATGGCGATGACATCTACAGTAGGCACAGATCTAGAACTGCTGCACTACAGTGGTCTTGGATACTTCGCTAACGCACCTTGTCCTAGACAAGCCCGAACTCGCCTCCTGAGGCGATTCACCATATGACCTCGCACATACTCGTTCAGCTGCATGATCATCGAGCGCGACATACAGACACCGTCACAGAGGGCGACTCGATATCTCCACTCATCGTAGGAGTTCAGGGACCCCAAGGCAGCGGCAAGACCTTCCTCACATCCATCCTCCGGGACACCTTACAAGCGGCGCCCCACAACCTTTCCGTCGCAGTGCTTTCACTTGACGACATCTATCTTCCCCACGACGGACTTGTTGCCGTTGCACAAGCACACCCGGACAATCCGCTCCTCAAAGGGCGCGGCCAGCCCGGGACGCACGACGTTCCACTCGGGACAGACATCCTGAACAAGTTGAAGCAGATCAATGACCCCGCGTCGGGAGCAGACGCCGTTCAGCTCCCGAGCTTTGACAAGAGCCTCTTCAATGGCGAAGGAGACCGCGTGCCTGGGGCAGTCGTCCGTCCCCCGGTTCATGTCGTGTTGTTCGAGGGTTGGTGTGTCGGCTTCTATCCGATATCCCACGATGAGGCCGAGCGACGGTGGGCGTGTCCGATATCTGGCCTTGAGAACGGTTTCCTTCAGAACCGCGGCTACAGCATTGAGAATGTCCTGGAGATCAACGAGCGTCTCAGGGAATATCGTTCATGGTGGAACTTGTTTGATGCGTTCATACAGGTTACATATCCGTTATGAAGGCATCCTTTTCGATTGTTGTTGACCATCATACACGTTGCAGATCCAGCCTCCTGAAGACCACCCGTACGACTTCATTTATAAGTGGCGGCTGGAGCAAGAGCACTTTATGAAGGAACGTAACGGTGGCAAAGGCATGACTGACGAGCAGGTCGAGAGGTCGGTGAATGACATTTTTGCACGGAGTCCGCTGAACGAGCTCTATGTTCAGGTTTGTAGATCGCTATATACCTGGATACGTCTTCTTTGGTAAGGGCGTGGCCGAAGGCTACGATGAAACTCCAGGTCAACGCAAGCGGCCTCCATGGACCGATCGCGCAGTACGCATAGTGATCGGAGAGCGTAGGGAGCTGTTGCGTAGCGAAGTCTTTTGAATGCCAGTGCGAGTATATTGAATGCCAGTGCGAGTATAATCATCGCCATGGACTGAGCAGTTACGCATATGCCATCCCTCCAGCTCCCTTTCACTCGGAAGAGCAAAAAGGACACTTCCCATTAGCCGACTCGAACGACTGACCTCATCATTACAAGTGATGCGCTCTACCAACTGAGCTAAACGGGACGTACCCGTCATTTTTGTTACGGTGTTGCTGGAGATGCGAAAAGCCAGCGCCCAGAGCCTTCTAAGTTCTGGTAGCCGGTTAGCCTCTCTTTTGGGCGCTTCGATCGCCTAATCGGGCCGGAATCATATCAACTTGCCTTGGTTCTGTACCTCCACCTGCTTGTCCTCGGTGGGCTCTTTCTCGCAAGTCTGTCAGTCCTTCATGGCTCTCATCGAAGTAAGCTGTGACTAGTTTGCTACCTGTGAGGTACCCTGCCTGACTAGTATGCTCTTGATACGGCACCGCGCTTCGTCCATCGTGGATCCCCTTGTCATACCACTTGTTCACGGACTATATTGACCGGGCTTAGGTCATTGCCAACGACCGTCTCGGGCGCAAAGGTGCGAAGGTCATCTTTCAGGGCTTCTCTGTTGTGCCCTAACGGACTTCCTGGCTACACCCGCAGTACGAGTGAAGTGCAGTCCTGATGATACCGTCGGTGACCTCAAGAAGCTTATTGCTGCCCAAACTGGTACCGATCACACCAAAATTACGTTGAAGAAATGGTATGTTGGACACCACATTCTTGGTCCTCGCCACATGCGCACGGAAAGACTGACTGACCGCCCACGCCCACTAATGTAGGTACACAATCTACAAGGATCACATCACGCTTGCGGACTATGAGATCCACGACGGGATGAGTCTCGAGATGTACTAGTGTCTGCTCTGTTCGTGTGTCGTGCTCGTGTCCGCTCTACAACCGTTCCCCGATGCTTTTTGTACTGGTCATATGTATCAATAACAGTCCTCGATTTCTTCCTACGTCGTAAGCATGCATCCGCATGTGGCGCACAGATCACGGTCACCCCGTCCATAAGCTGCATCCTGACTTGTTAAGCGCTTCCTTGATCTTTGAATCTCTCCTGTTTGGCGCGAGTGCGAGGCACGTAGGCACATTCTCTGGTTGCTCCATCCAGAGGTGGTGTGGGACCGGAGGATCGAGCGCGGCGAGCAGGTCCGCGAGCCTCTCGATGCGCGATTGGTCCGCGATCTGATTGAAGTATCAGCTCAGCATAATCTCGACTCGGTGTGTGTGAGTGCGCGCAGAGGGTGCGTACCTGCATGACGACCTGGTTTTGCGCGGAATCGTGGGTCAGCGTGTCTATCGATACATGCCTGCGGCCGAGGGCGGACAATTCATGGCCTTGCCTTTCGCATGTTCTGTAGATCGCCCAGGTACGCTTGTGTCTCCGGACGCTCGCGGGACTCGTGCAAGACCTGTTGTGCCGTATATGATTGTGTCAGAGGTTCAACTCAATGGCGGAGTGAGTCTCGAGACTCCTCTACTCAATACTGACAGCAGAAGTTGCGTGGGCGACTTGGGCCATGAGTGGGCCTACGCCCCAACCTTCCGTCTGATCTAGATGAACGAGCCCACAGATCGTGTTGTCATTGACGGCAGCGGACGCATGGAGGCATTGTAATATATCAAACAGAAACATCAGCTACTAGAAATCGCGCGCAAGGGCAGAAGTCGGAGCGGATACGGACGTTCAGGAGGTCGCGACGAACGACGATTTGCATCACCAATGGTTTTTGTGCTGGCGTGGCACTGGCGATACCTGATGGAGCCTCCGCCATCCCGTCTGCGGTAGCTGACATGTCGGAATGGAAGAGACAAGCACTGGCAAGAGTCGTCCTGTTGAGAGGTTGGTGTACTACCAGGGTGCGCACAGTGACTCCCCTCACTAAGGCAGCTATCCCAGAACCAGACGGTAACCTCCGCAAGGAGAAGGGAGAGAGCCTGAGATATGCAGGAATGTTGATGTGTACTTTGGAGGCGTGCTCGAGGATTTGCTGAAGCCGAAAATTGAATCCAAAGCCAAACTTTGGAGGCGTGCTCGAGGACTTGCTGAAGCCGATAATTGAATCCAAAGCCACCGTTCCGAGCGCTATATACTATTAATCTCGAACAGTGTGGCTCTTGTTGAACTCCTCGGCGTAGCCGGACAAGCTCATGGACCTAGACACATCCGTTACTGGAAAAGTGCCCTCAAAGCTAGGGTTTGTTGTGACGAGTTCTGATATCGAGGAAGAGCTCATGGTGGTATGTGATTTGTGACAGGCTTCATCCGAAGTGAGAGACTGACAAACTTCGATAGCCTTCGACGTCGACGTTGATGTCCGTCGGTGCATCAACAGCCTTGCAAACGTGTCATCCTGGTACTGTCCAACTTATGTGACTCTGAATCGGAGCTCTCGCTGTTGATGCTGAGCTATCTCGCATGACAACGAGACACATCTTCAATTAATGCTGTTCCTACCAATGGCAACATTGATATTGTACTCTGAGCCGAACTTAAGGGTGCATCTTAGGCTGCATCTATGATTGTCCACGATCGGCGAGTACGACTCTCTTCTCATGAGCTCTCAGCTACGATGATTCTTGTTAGACGTCAGTAATGGACGCAGGTTCTCAAGTACTCCCTCAGTCGTGTGGAGACGTAGTAGTAGGCCACGCCCCAGCATACTGCATCAATGGAACACGGGGCTACATCCTACTCGTCAGGCTATACACGTCGAGGACCTTTGCATCGATTCTCGTACAGGGGAGCACCAAGCAGAACTCGGCAACGTGGAGACGTAGCGGACTGTGTATGAAAACCATCGCGCATACACAGCGACAGCTGAGCCGATCCCCTGGGTGAGTACGTAGAACTCTCCGGTCGTACAGAGGGCTGGCTGGCCTTGCAAGTTTCTCACATCCTCCATCGTCTGAGCTTCTGCTCCTCTCGGGTTTCTAGGTAATCCCTGGTTGCTCTCCTGCTACTCCGGGCTCGTTCTCGAAGCCACAGCTCCCTAGTGAAACCTTCACCTCCGCTCAATTACTGGCATCTTTGACGAACGGTCTCTCTTGATTGAGCGTACACTACCAGCTCTTCAGCTCGATTAGATGAGCTTAACGGTCTCGGTTAACTGGCACTGTACGTGGATGCCCTTCTGGAGGCCGTCCCCTTCCAGTACGACGCTTCGATGGGGTCAGACGGGAATCAATGCGCAAGTTGCTGCCCATCCTTCGTCGGGCAGGCCCCTTGCCATCACCACATGCTCAAACCACAATACGGACATCTTCCCAAGAGCGCATGCAGCGCCCCGAGGATGACAATCGTCGCAACTAGCTGCCTTCCAGAGATAACAACTTGAGGGAGCTTAAGCCACAAGGAGGCGCAGCGGTTAGGATGGCTTTGGAGACAGGTAGCATACATGAAGATACGCCCAGTCATGCCTGCGATGCAGGCCGTTCATATTGACCAGCACCTCACCCCACACTACTAAAAGTACATTGTTTCACTGCTGGGTATAGTCAACAGATCTAGAGTATACCGTATGACTTGTTCTGTATCTTCCCGTTCGCAGTCTTTTCGTGTTGTGTTCTCGCCCTAAGTATAGGACATGGACGTATCCTACCTTTAAGTGAATTCGCGGATCAGCCGGCATTGTTAGCTTAAAAGCACCATGAGGTCGTCAGCACATGCGCAATGATGTACCACACGCAAATATAACATTCTGGGAGCATTTGGCGGAGGTCTGCGACACGACGGAATGGATGGGGGGAGGGTGCTGGAACGGAATCCGGGGGTTAAGTACGGAACATGGGATGAAGCACAGCCGGTACAACTATTCACGGCAGATGACAGATAGAGTACGACAATCTCGAGTCAGGATATCTACGACTTGTCCCTGTGACATATCAACGTTGTTCTCCACTCGTGACGCGCACGAGCAGGTTCCTGCGAGAACAGAGCCAGACGACAACTACGCCGAGATGGGCACCGTCGGCGACGGATCGTCCTTCTTGCCCGCTTGCGCTTGCGCAACCGCCTTCTGCGCCTCAGCCTTCTGCGCCTCCATCTCCTTCACCTTCTTCCCCAATTCCGCCGCGGTCGTCGGTGTCCCATCTGGCCGCTTGAACGTGACACTCCTATGTGGGCTTGGAGCCCCCATCGAGCCGGTTTCTGGGTTCGGCACGTTGACCATCGGTCCAGACGCCGAGAGTCCGCGGTGGAAAGATGTGGGTAGTACCCTGCCTTCTGGGTGTTGGTATGCGCACGTGGCACGTGTACACGCAGCGCCGAACTTGCAAGGGACATTGTTGTGAGAGGCGGTAAGACGGGGATGGGAGAATGAACATCCAGGGCGCGTGCAGGCAGCGCCATATCTGCAAGGTACAGCATTTTGTGGTGTGGGGGCGGTAGGAGGGGGAATGTAAGGCTTAGGCACCTCGGCTGTAGGTTGTATGATGTTAAGTAAGAGCCTTGGAGGGGCATTGAAATCATTATACGCACCCTTGGGGTTGAGGACGGCGGGACTGATGTGGCCCTTCACGCAGTCCTTGTCTTTGCATTCCTTGCCCTTCTCACAGGGGTCATTACTAAGGACAACCCCGCTCTCTGCTGTGGCGACCGGGGAAGGGTGAGAGTATCGACATGTAGGGTTGGTGCATTTGAGCCCGAACTTGCATAATGTGGGGGACTGCGGACGCTCAGGAACAGCGAAGCCAGGACGTACCGAACCTGCTGAGGAAGATGGAGTGATAGGTGTCGGTTGAGCGACCGGGAGGACAGGCTTCGATGCTGTTACTGAGGCGGCTGGTTGTGGCGTGGATTGAGCCGGTGAAGGTGTCGGTGCAGTACCAATAACTGGTGACTCTGTCGTATGGTGACCCGCAAGTCCTCCGCGCCCCCGAGCGCCCCTGGTAGATCCTCGTCCCCTGCCTCGTCCTCGACCACTCCCATCGCCACCTCCCGGACCCATCCCACTGTTCATCCCGTTGGACTGAATAATGTCACCCATACCGGCAGGCTGCATCGGCATCCCTCCCCCGTTCATGAATTGACCCGCGGCTGGGTTGAGGATGCCCATCGCGCCTGCGATTTGCGACATCATAGCCATTTGGTTGAGCATTAGTTCCTGTAGCATCAATGGATTCGCCATGCCCATCGCTGCCATATCCATCCCGGGCAAACCATTCATCGGGAAACCGCCGTTCATCATCATCATGTTAGGGTCTGGTGCGCCGTTGGTGATGCTATCTATGCGAGCTTGGACGTCGTCGTGGGGGTTGAACTGTGGGCCCGGTCCTCCTCTCGGAGCCATACGATCAAGAAGACTGCGCTGGCCGCCACCGGGGCCATGACCATCGCGGTCGCGGTCGCGGAACATGGCGCGCGGGCCGGTGGGAAGGTCTGTACGTCTTGACTTGGGTGGCGGATGTCCATTCGGCGACGGTGAACGGGCCGAAGCAGTGCGTTTTTGGCCTGTGGGGGAGGTGGCAGGGATGGCTTGAGATAGAGCTTGCTGGTAGATCGGTGCGCCAGCGCGAGGACCACTCGGGGGCCGTCGATTGTCGGGTGCTTGGTGTGGGGGAGAGTCCCGTACAGGTTGGGACGAACTTAAAGGCTCAGCAGCCACAGGTATCTCTACTTGCGGTGCACCCTTGCTTGCTGCCTCAAATAGCCAGTCGACAAAGCCACTGATATCTTGAGGGTTGTTAGTGGTTGAAGAAGACGAGCTGAGTGTAACGTACCTCCTTCGTTGCCAACCACTGAACAGTTCATCAAAACTTCAATCTAGGATGCCTGAGATATGTAAAACAACGCTCACAGTCTGCCAGCTCCGTCCTAATCTGGTCTGTGAAAGAGTCAGTATGGATATGCGTATTTGTGATATGCCTTGAGCCCGGATGCGACTCCGACTCTCGGTCCTACAAACTCCGGCATGGACCTCAAGATGATAACTTACCTGGTGTTTTGTTGTTGATAACCATTATGGTGATGTATTCGGCCATGACGGAATCTTAAGTAGGTTGAGTCTCTCGAATGGTCGTCAGCGTGGTTCTCCACTTACCTGGCTCCGTTCCGAGACCCCTCTTCACCAACTCACTCTCTATCATGTTCTGGAGCGCTGTCGCGCGGTCTGTACCCATCGTAAGACCGAAAGCCATGATTGGGGTGGGAGGGACGATGGTGGTTGAAGGGGAAAGTGATGCCGCGGGACCAAGCGTCCAGTCAGGTGAGCTTACTTCACTTAGTGTCATGTTTTGTTATTGATCGCTTGCACTATGGGCTTGCTCAGCGTCAATCTCCGCTTGTAAAAACCTATAATAATTACAAGCTCCGATTGCCCACAGGCGCTCTTTACACCCACAGGGCCACATCGCGCCTAACTCAATAACTATCCAGTCTATTAGTACCAGGATCATCTTGCTACTTATTTTGAACGTTTCTCAGACGGGTCAACGTACTACCCACGCATGGGTGCGGTTAAGTCAAGTAGGGACTGACTTGAATAGTGAGTTTGATCGAGTACAATCGGTGAATAGGCAACTTGACTGGGCAACAGTGGCATTACTGTCCTAAGAATTAATCTCAAGGTCCGTGTCCTAACTGTTTTCTCTTTCGCATTCTTTCCGGTGGTTGCACTAAGCGAATTGTCTTTCTTAAGATTAACTCTTTACCAACCCTATTAACACGTGTCCGCCACAGGACAATGCTCTTTCAAGACTCAGACACAATGCATGTTGGCCTCCAGGATATGAACACAAACATCTTTATGCATCTGGGCAGGGATATATAGCTGCTTTCTATTCCCTTGCGTTCGACATTTCAAACGTCGCCGCAAATGAACCCACAATCACCCCTCGCCATGTCGCTGACGAAGGTCTTCAGAGCCGCCTTCCATCTGGTGTTCGGCTATGACATCGATACCAGTACGTGGCTTTGTTATCCTCCGTGCCTATTTCCTGAAGTCAAGTGCAGTCACCGCCCGAGAAGAACCCAAGTGGGATGCATGGGGTGCACCTCTGCCGTTCAATCAAGAGATGGACAGCCTCCTCTGCCCGGAGGTGCACCTCTCGCTCACCGGTCGAGTTCCTCCGCGTACCCTTGGGTCTTGGAAGTACAGGCGCTGCGGGGCCATCTAAGCTATCTCGAGCAGGAGGGGCGGTACGCGCATGAATGCAATTGCGGAAGGAAGGCAGCTGGCGTGTACGACTGCATTGTACAGTGCAAGACGGAAGTTACGCGAGACCCCAAGTCTTGGTGCGATGTCAGATGTATGTCGAGCCGCAACGGACGGTGCAACGACCATGAGTATCTCCGTATATGAATCAGTATGTGTGAATGACGCTGCGCTCCCGGTTAATGCTCGTAGTCCCATGTCGCGGTCGTCAAGCATAACATCAGTGATAGTAAGCATGTGGCTCGGAGCTGGACCTCAAGCGGCCTATAAAGGCCTTTGTCCTAGTAAGATTACGGATTGGAAATTCGGAGCTGGACCTCAAGCGGCCTGATAAAGGCCGTTGTCCTAGTAAGATTACAGATTGGAAATTATCACAGTGGACCTGCATGTAGCCACACGAACCTCATTGTGAACCAACCTGGCACTGTGTTGCACGCGCAGGGCGCCATCTCATTGTCAAAGATGGGGTTGTTGATCTGTCAATGGGTGAAGACCAAGCAAGTTCCAACTACAAGCGGGTCCATGGACAAACATCTCTCACAGGGTCAGTGAGCGAGAAACTGCTAGTAGGCATGTGATGAGTACCTAGTGGACATGATGGATCTTGTAAAGTCGATAGCGTCCTGAAATGGGTTGGACAAGAGAAGCTAGATGACTGTGCATACCACATGGGAACTACTGTGTATGCAAGATCGAAGATACGACTACAGA
The DNA here is from genome assembly GCA_000743315.1 of Lignosus rhinocerotis TM02. Lineage (NCBI taxonomy): Eukaryota > Fungi > Basidiomycota > Agaricomycetes > Polyporales > Polyporaceae > Lignosus > Lignosus rhinocerus. The sequence continues at coordinate 36,569 of KN050049.1, read as the reverse complement.
AGCTATGTCGACACGCATCGATTTGAATTCTATATGCAGTGTGAACTCACTTGACGGTGCGGTGAATCTATGCAACTTTATCACATTGTGCAGAGATATGAATTAACTCCAGCCAAGTTTATCAGCTAGTCTGTGATGGCAGCGTTTGTGACTGCCAGTGTGAAGGACAACGCCCGCTGCGCGGCGGAACTGGTGTTGACAGCGAGAAGGGTATGCGAGTCGAGATGCGGGTGAGTGACACGACAGTCGGCCGAGAGGTTGAGAACTAGAGTAAGAGGGAATGCATGTCTGAAAGGACCAGTTCTACTGCACGACGAGACACGTACCAGTGAGCTAGGGCGGGGGTCAAGTACAGGGACTCTACGTAGATAGACGAACGCGGTTTAAGTCTCAAGAGTGCAGCGATATGGGTAAGATCTAGAGAGGGGAGAGGCTTGTAGGTTACTTCACGTGTTCATACGAGTCAGGTTACGGTAGCGAGAAAGTCATATTGTAATTCGTCGGCGATATCTCATTGTTTGGTAAAGCTGGAGATGATCATCCATCATGCTGCCGACGCTGATTAACCACAGCACAAGTTATCCATCGTTGCTGCTGAGAAGCAATGCTAGAACACATGCAGACCGTTTTCAGTGGCAAGAGCAAACAAACTGTTAAGGACTCTAGTATATGACGGTTGGCATCTCCTCACCACGTGGACCCAAATCAGTCTATCATAGAGCGCATGGTCACCTCAAGTTGGAGAGGACGAAGGGGCGCTCCCAGCTCTCACTGGCATAAAGGAATTATAAGTGCTCCACTGATTTCTCGGTGGACTTTGGGTCACCCGGCGGGTGGACTCAGCCTCCGGCAAGCACTCCGTCCATGGAGAGATTGGCACTCACACATGGGATTGGTCGGCAAGACATGTTTCTGAGACTCACAGAGCATGCACTGAGGTAAGCAGTCTCCCGGCAAGAGACGGTTCAACGCCGCTTCATCCCGCGGAGCCAACAGCAAGATGCTCTCTGGCGGGGCCTGCGCGTGATCGGGTGAAGCGGGGACATCCTGCCAGGGAAGGAGGGGGAGGGGAGTGTGATCACGTTTGAATACACGTACAACTCGGATCCCGGGCCCGAACCGTTACACGCCTTCGCGGTCCTCGCATGGAATCATGGTGGAGAGACAGCGGCGGGAGTCCCCGCACTCGCTTAGCCCAGTGCTGCTGGTTCCGTCGAGGACACGGCGGCTGGTCCTCCAGGTGATACATATGTACTTACTGATTGGAAACAATGTCGGCAGCCGGTTGTGGCCGGTTGCGTATTTGCCAGTGCAGGGTGTCGCTGCCGTGAGATGTACCTGGCCGTCGAAGATTGCCGGCCTCAGGGTAAGAGGCCGGGAAAGCTTAAGGCTAATTCGCCTGCGTTGCAAGCGTATTGGTTTATCAAGGCTGCTGTTTGATGATGCATGTATGTATGCCTGCCTGGCTGGTTGGCCGCGGGCCCCAGGAGGGTGAGGGTGAGGGGAAGACGTAAGAGCAACACTTGCTGCCACCTGTAGATGTCGAAGCGTCCCCGGGGCGCGCCGATTATGGGAAATGGCGTGGTCGCATAACTGTTGGTCCGAGTGATACATTGTGAGCTCATAGCTATAAGTGATACTAGAACAGGTTGAACACTCAGGCTCATCGTTGTCGTGAAACAGCCTGAGGCCAACGGACCGAAGCCTGCAGCTTACTAGGACACGGATCAAGAGTGTATGCGAGATACCCTCACCACGAGGCTACAGGCCGGGCGCTGTGTGAACGATAGGCAGATATAATACGAGTGGACACTCAACTCTCTCAACGTGGTTGCGGTGCTGTAAACAACGAGCGCACAGATGACAATGTTGCGGGGACTTCCGTCCAGCGTGCAACGAGGGCTCTGATTCTGATTGACAATTAGGCTACGGCAGGGCGGGTTGAGGTAAGGACGGCGATAACGCGGACAGTATAGCAGGCCTCCTACCATAGCGAACGCGGATCTCACGATGTGCCTGTCAAGCGTAGCTTTCAATGAAGTAATCATGGCAAGAACAGGGCAAGACAGCGTGAATGGCGCGCCTTCATGAACAGAGGATGAACGAAAGATCAGCGTTCGTTCGTGGATAGACGTGCGGATGGCGTGCATGATAGCTCCCGCGGAGCAAGTGCGCATGCGTGTGTTCATGTTGGTGCTTGAATGGTTTCTGAGGAGCGCACTGGCATCCGACGTCTAAGGCGGGCCTGCCGGACGCAACCCGTGTGAGACTGAACGCCTATGCGTTATCGAAGAACACCACATGCACGAGTGTGTACGTACACGGGGTTTGACAGCCAGCGCACGTAAGCACTGAAGCCACGACGTTGCCTGCGACCGTGAGCGCGTTGTGGATGCTTGGGACACTTGCGGCCGAGGCATGGATAGCCAGTGCAGCGCATGCTTTCTGCAAAGAGCCCGTTGGGATGGCGTGCTGGACAGCTCGTTCGCGGGGCACGATGAGAAATGGTTTGCGAGCGAGGGTAGTACAGTACTAAATCAATGCACAGTTGTAGGTACTTACTGCGGGCAAAGCTGGCACAGCGCTAGCGCTTCTGCCGAGCGCATCCGGGTGGCCCAAGTAAGTAAGCGCGTGCGAAGACTATGCAAGCGCTTCTATGGCGTCCGAAGCGCATGCTTCGTTGCCTCGATCGACGACGTCGTGTCGACCGTCGAAGACACGTGCCCAGACGCAACGCCCACAAAACGTGTTAATCAATTGCCAGGCGGGGCTCGTGCTACGAGACTTTCTGGTTCTGTTCCGCGTTGAGACCGTTCGAGGGACGCCGTGCTAGTACTTCTCAGACGTGTTTCCATTGGGTCCATTCTGATCCATCAGAGCGAAAGAAGACATGGACGCAATAGTAGGGCTCACTGGCACCTTAAGGGGGACTGATGCGGTACAAGTACTAGTGCTGCAACACTGCAACACTAGGTCAGTACTGGAAGCCCAAGACTTGGAAGCAGGAAGAGGCATGCTGGGCTGGGGAGGCTATGTAACGGCGCGCGCACAATTGAGGAGGTCGAGGTCGTCTGATCACAACGTGGGTGCGGACCGAGCGTATTTGTGTTAGCGGACAATGTACAGGGGAAGCGCCATCGGCAAGAACAATCACTCTGCTCAAGGGGGTATAATCGGAACTCCCTGGCCGTGCCTCGTGGTGGACACATGCCCCGTTTGGTGCGATGATTGTGCATGCCTGGACAATGGACGCCGTAGAAGGCTTACTTATAGTACGTCCGCTAGGCGTGAATGAAACTGTCCGGCCGAGCCGATAGAGAGGCACTCAGGCTGGCATTGAACGTTGAACGTTGAACGCTCGGTCCGGCGGCAGTTCTACAGCGGTCGGTCCTGACACCGTTGAGCAGCCCGTGTTGTCCACCGTGTGAAGTGCATCCAGAGAAGCGTGTGTTCCATCCAGCATTCAGTTCCCCCGCTGACATAGAAGAGCGAGAAGTGCGACCAAGGGCCCGTATACATCCACCCCCTATGTCATTTGCCTTCGCGAACATCATCGATCAGGTCAAGCTAGCCAGAGCCGGAGAGAGAGATAAAGAAGGAGAACGGCGCGCGAGACATGTAGTCCATGGATATACAGTACACGGCAGGATGCCACAGCCGGATGGCACGAGCACCGGGACGACGGCTCGGAATCTCGGAGTGGGAAGCGGCAAGCGATAATGGGTCCGCGGCCAAAGAGCGTCATTGATATTGCCAGTGCGTGCATGGACGCTCTGGGGCGGGTACCTGCCCCCGGCGAGGACGGTAATCTGACCAGTGGCCTTCGGGGCGCCGACGAAGGCTGAAGAAGGCAAGCAGAACGCCTGAGAACGCTTCCTAAGGGGCACGCGCCCCAGTTCCGTGATCCAGTAGAACGGGAATATCATCTTCTTTCTTCTTTTCATAGACTGGTCGGATCACCGCACGGGTCCCTGTCTGCCAGATGTGTGTCCCCCGTCCAGCTCGAACATCTGGCTGCGGTTCTACCTGGCGCTCATGTCGTAGAACTGAGCGTCAGAGAAACAATGAGCTCAGCACTCACATTCCGTGGAGGGCCCGTCGCACGATGACTGCACGCAATGGCATTACTGGAGCTCAGGATCAGAAGGTGTTCAAGGTGATGCGACCCGGTGGCATGCCGTGGTCCGACCGGTGGCAGGAAGCGAGAGCTGGCGTCGAAACGATGAAACTGGCTGCGATGGCACCATCCCTGCAGCGTCCGGGCGAGTCCGCCGTGCTTGCTCTAGCACTTGTCGGCGTGTAACGTGTAACGTGCCTAACAGGTGTTTCGTACGGGTGGCACTGTGCATGCATGTAAAGCAGGCACGATAAGTAACCTGGGAAGAGACAGGCGCGAAGCTTGCGTATCGCAAATGCAGGTGACGATGATTGGACGCATCATGGTTCCGATCGTGAGCTACCGGGACAGGGACATAACCTGATGAGCAGCGTAAGTATCTCGCTCTCCCCTTCCTAAATGTGGTTGCCGTCGGCAATGTGCTTTGCATGAATGAGCATTCGGACATTGCCACCATGCCTGTGAGCCTCTGCCACGAAGGCGACAAACGTTGCTACATTGTATACCTGGCAAAATGACATCTGCATGAGTACGGCCGAACATACCCCCGAACTGCCGTGGCATCCACCTCGCGAAGGCCATCATTGGCATTCTCTAGACTGCTAGTAGCATACGGCGCGACGACATATGCATCCACACCGTCAACAGTCAATCAGCAAGACTCTTCTGATCGAGCCCACGTGTTGACCGTAAGGGGATGACAAGTGGCTTCTTATCCCACGTACGAGATTCAGATGAGATCCTCTCTGCGGCACGAGGCGTGCTAGATGGCCGTGAGACTGGTCGACCGTCTGCTTAGCAGTACCAACGCACCAGCCAAACAGGTAACGGTGAGGAACGCGGGGGTGAAGAAGAAGTTACAGTAGTGGATGGGATCAGGTTCCTTGGATTTCAGCAATCACCGGTGATTCGGGATATCAGAACAAATCCCACTGTGGACGCAAGAGAGAGGCGCCTTTACATCACTGGCAAGACGACGTTCTGTCATCGTCAAGTCGACAACTCCTCGTCCAGCGAGATGGTGGCTATGTGGTGTCCGTGCTGCGAGCTGTTCATAGGACGGACTGCCGTGTGAGACGTAGATGGCAGACACAGTCGTCCTGCGATCGTCCCATATGGAGACGCGGTTCTGGACCCAGTGCACCTCGAGACGCGGCCAATCACCGACATCTTGCAGCCACTGATGTACGTAGAGAGGAGATCCTCGATTCGAGGATAGGGCATAGTTAGTAGCATCACCGCCGACACCCCGCGACTTCCGTCGGAGTCATTCTGCGAGCGAGCTTCTGACGCTGAGAGGCCCTGCATATCTGTTACGCAGAAGATGCGCATCATGAGTTTCGGGCGTAACTATCATCAATGTGACGCTCACTCATGACGACGATGCGGCGACAGTCGCAAGCGGGCTCTTCAAGTGCGGAGTACTGAGATTGAATGTAATCAGTTCTGTATTGTAGCCAACGTTTCCGCGTTCCAGGCTCGGAGCTCTTGATCAGTTCTGTATTGTAGCCAATGTTTCCGCGTTCCAGACTCGGAGCGAAGTGGAAGTAGCGACAACTGGGATGGAGCAGTGATGCCAGCAGTGGTGGTTCAGCCAATCTCAGGCGCGTCGCGTGCCAAAGGGATGGCGTCTAGGATGCCTTTTCTGGACTTGACGTCATCGCATCTTCGCTTCTGAACTCCTCCTGGGAGGCGGCACTGGTCTTGATGAACCCCGGACTCCGAGGGAAATGCGTACTAACGGAGCTCGCATCCACGACCTGCATTTTCGCTACTGCGAAAGAGTTGACGCAAGGATGAGTACTAGTGGCAACAAGCTGATGACGGCTACCGGCACATTCACTTGACCTTGAACATCATTCCCAGACTGACCTCCTCCGACATCTTCGCTCTAGAACGGATGTTACCCTGAACAACTGCGCAAACGTCTTTCCGTTCCGCTGAACGACTCCATATGAGCGCACTCTCTGTTCACGGTTCCGACCATGCTTGCTGTGCAGCTCAATTAGTGACCGTACCGTGCTGACCTGCTGACCGTGTGTCGTTGCCGTTGGCATGGGCAGACACGGATAGATACTCAGTCATCTCTCCGCCACATCGCCCGCCACCGAAATAAAACAAGGATTGCAGGCGATCGCACGGCTACATACTACAGACCCACGTACGTACCATACCTATCCTCCTCCCCCCCTCCTCCCGATCCATCCGTCTATCTGATGAGGCTACTTATATCAGCCACACGCTGTCTGCCTGCCTGCCATACACTTGATCACTCTCGGACCTCGGCTGCGACATGGGACGTGGCACCGAGTGTGTGCTAGTTTCAGGTCCTGCGCGCGACGTATGTACGCCGAGCCGTGTACGATAAGTAAGTATGCAGAGTCCTCAGAGACAAACAGGAAGTCCCGGACCGGGACAAGTTGACGCAGCCACCACAGCACTGCACGCCTGACCGGGGGACCGTGGACCATGGGCCACGAGGCGGCTATTACCCTCCCCCTCCCCCTCCCTCGAGCGACCTAGCTAGAATGTAGGCGCGTCAGGGGCCGCCGTGGCTGAGCGTTCAGTATCCTCGGCTCCTGGTTTGGGCATGGCGGAACGGGACGGATGGAGGTGATAAAGTAAATGCAAGGGCGTGCACTTGCCACTGGCACTTGCTCACCGCGCTTACATAACATACTGCAGGCCCATCGGAGGTGCCAAGCGCAGAGCACTGAACAACTCATATTACTGTGTACAGTATTGTTCCGTTACAGCACTGAGCGAGGGTGAGCCCTGGCCTCCAATTTTCGAGCTTCTAGCCTCAAGGCGGTGGGCTACGTAGATAGACGAGCTCGAGATTCAGAACCGAAGTTGAAGCGCAGGGACGGCGGCGGCGAAGTCAGTTCACAGTATGAGCCTGAGTATGTATGTATTGGTGTGCGTTGGCTGTAGACTGTAGTAGTAGCACTGAATAGTAATCTGACTGTGCTGATGGCAAGATGGGACTCAAAAGACCCGGAGTTATCAGTCGGGCTGCGTGATGAATTAATGTCGTCGTCGTCGTCGTCATTGGCATACGTACGTACGTAGTCGTTCAATAACTAAGTACAATACGCGCGGCGCCGTCATGCATATGACCATGGTGACCCTTCTCGAGTTCGCTCGAGGCGGGACGAGCCGCACTGCACGCCGCCCGCCCGACATGCGCCCCGGGCCCAGAAAAGCCGGTGTTCCAAGGCGCAGATGACGTACTGAGTACACTGCACCCGCGCTGTGCCAGAAGCGTGCGCGGGCTCGCGTAGCAAGACAAGGGTGGGCAACGGTCAGCTCATCTGATAGTGGCGCAAGCCAGCTTGATTCGAGAGTCGAGGCCCACCTGCATATTGATGTATGAAAGAGACAGCGTGAGCCTTGAGGCCTGAGGTCGGTGATATTGATGGTGTTGACATACATACTTACAGCCATAGTGCTAGACTGCTGTAGAGTACTTACATGATGGATCGCGTGCCGCAAGTATGTAACAGCCATAGTGCTAGACTGCTGCAGAGTACTTACATGATGGTTCGCGTGCCGCATATGTAGGGCTGTCACGACGAAGGCACATGTACCCTTGCACTGTCCGTACCAGCTAGTAGTACATGTATACATAATATTGATTTGCTGCTGGCAATATACGTACGTTAGGGTACTACGTTCACTATCACGACGATCGGCCTCCACATGTACAGTGGCTCGACATTTATTAGACACAGCTGTGTGTACGCTGAGATGACCGAGACTAGGGAAAACGTATTACATACCACTCAGGCCCAGGAGCAGTCTACGCGTTGACGTTCAGGGGACGGCCGACGTGGTGAGGGGTAAATTGCCATCACAGCGTGCCACTGAGTATGTAGTTTGTTACTAGAGGGGACCGGCTGCCCACGGATGCAAATTGTGACATCCCTCTTCATCAATGACGGATAAGATAAGTAAGTATGTACAGTCTTAGGAAAGCACGCGCGACGGCCGTACCCGCCGCATCGGCTATTGTAAGACTTCAGTCTTCACTCTAATATATGAGACTGTTTTTATTGATGGAAGCCGTCGACGTCGTCGTCGCGGGTTCGGTGTGAGTCGGGCATCGCGTGGGAGTCGGAAGTCGTCGGGAACCCGGGAATCGAGACGGCACGGCACCGGTCTTGTTGACGCGTTGACCCGTCAATAAGATGTATAGAGCACTCACTGTATCAGCATCACATAGCCAGACTCTGCCACCGTCACCACCACCCACCACCACCACCAACACCACCGCCAACCAGCCTGAGATGAGAGATGGCGGCGGCGACGACGCTGGCGGACAGCCTGCGCCCCAGGCCTCAGGCCCAGTCTCGGACTCGGACTCAGACTCAGACAGACTCGGATTCGCGTACCCTGACGGGGACGGTGATCGGACTGCCAGTAAGTGATGCCAATGAGACCTAATGATACAGCATAATACTTCAGTCTCTCTCGAGTGCTTGAGCAACCGCACCGCGCGCGACTCGCGAGTGATCCAGTGCGCGATGGAATCACCAGGTGCCATTGGCACAAGTGCTCGTACTGTATGGCAAGGCAAGTCGAGTGGTTTCAAAGAAAGTAAGGCGTGGCCCATGGGCACTTACGCGGCGGCGAAGCGGTTCTTGATACTAATGTTGACCGGTTAACGTTGACCGTTTGACGAGAGTACTAGTAGTATCTCGAATCTGCATGCGCGTAGTACATATGGATACTTGTCGACTGAATGGATGGATCTCGATTGTGCGCGGCCCTCCTGAGCTGTGAGCTGTTGGGGATAAGTACTAATTACTGATATGTAGTAAGTATACGTTTGAATTTACATAACTTAGGGCCCGCCTTCCCCAGCTGCTGTGTCCCGCGCTGTCCGACGCTTTTCCGAAAGGAAAAAAAAAAAACGAGGCCAGCGACCCACGCGCGGCTGCCAAGTCCTCGAGGCGGCGGCTAGCGCTTGCGAGGAGCAACCCGCCCCACCTCGAGCCTCGAGGCTAGCAGAATATTACTTCATCAGCGGAAGGGGGGGTTGGCCGCCGTACATGCGTCGTGCGATGCCAGGTGTCATCAGCGCGTGGCGGGTGTTTGATCGTTTCCTGTTTTTTTTTACTGTGTGGCGGGGGAGGAGGCGATGAAGCGCGCTGCACGTTTTGCAAGATGGCAGGCAGCTATTATAGCTGCCTTCTTCGGATGGGTGTCGGATGTTGAATGTTGAATGTTGGATGTTGAAGTTGGTAAGTTGGCATATTGTTTCTTTCGCGCGCTCGAGCGGAGAGTGTCCGAGGGGGGGAGAGGCAGATTACTATCTTTTTGTTGTATACGTTTTGCGCAGGGGCATAATAGCCTAAGTACAACCTATTGCGTAAGGGCGGGGATAGATACGTCTGTCTGTCTGTCTGTAAGTCTTGAGTTCGGAGGGGGGTACTAATACAACACGTGTTGGATATATGGATAATGCGTGCGACTGTATGTGATGCGCGTGATGAGGAGCCATGCGTAGAGAGTATAGGAGAGAGAGAGAGAGAAGAGAGAAGAGAAGAGAAAAAAAGTATACGAGCGACAACTGTGCGACCCCGATCCCGAAAAGCGGACCATGCGACGTAGAAGGACGGGGTATAAGGATAGAGGTAGAGGAGTCCAAGGCGATGATGCGATTGAGAGAGCAGTATTGTTGATGGAGCACGCACGCAGGGGCATAATGTATAGACGAGCAGGCAGCGGTGGGGGTCGTGGGTCGTGGAGGTCGTGTCCAGGACATGGCGCGAGGACGGGGCAAGCACGAGAGAGCAAGAGCGAGAGGGAGAAGAAGCGCGGGAGCACAGAGAGAGAGGGCTGTCCTACCACACGCAGGGACTCGCGCGCGCAAAAATGTCGCCGCACTTGGCCTTCTTGAGGGCTGCAGGGACGGAGCGCATATAGGACGAAACGGATGATGAGGACGATGTGGGCGCGGGCATGTGGGAGGCAGCGGTGGGCGAGGCGGAGTCGATGTTGATTGGCGTGCCGATCGTCCCGCTGGAGACGACCCTGACCGAGTGGTCCTCATACCCGAGTGGTGTGGATGGCGGAGCACTTGACGCGGGAGACGTCGAGGTCGACATCGAAGACTCGGGAGTATCAGGCGTATCGGGGGTGCTGGGCGAGGACGAGGCTGAGTATGGGGGCGCACCGGCGTGGACGGGTACGGGTGGGGGAATGGGCTTGGGAGGCGAAATCGAAGGGGGTTGCTGTGAGCGTGCAGCGAAAGATGGGGTCGGTGCGGGGGCGCCTGACTGTGCGTTGTAGGGCGTAGTCGAGGGCATAGGGGACGGGGCAGGAGAAGGGAGGACATAGGTGGGGTAGGGCCCGAGACCCTTGAAGTCGTGGCGCACCTTCTGCTCAAACTCCTTGAGTGCGTTGGGATCGATGTTAAGCTGCCACTCAAGGTAGGAGCACATCTCTCGCTCCATCTGGTTAATCTCCCGGAGAGCGAACATGCCCTGACCGACGATGGACCAGGACTTGTTGGAGTAGGTGTCGTCGCAGATTACCTTTGACGCGATCATGAACGCCGAGATAAATAGGCGGTGGCCGGACGAACCCCGCGCGGCGGGGAAGCGAGCTTTTAGGCGTTGTAGGAGGTAGAGGGCGGCGAAGGTGACGGAGGCGTGCAAGCGGGTACGATGGAGCGCGTAGGCGATGAAGTTTGCTAATGGTGGAGAAGGGGCGGGGGGAACGGATGTTGAGAGGGGTGGGAGATCCGGGCACGCAAACAAATGCGTCACGAATCTAGCACAGAGCTTTGCGGTCTCTTCATGGCCGTAGTACGGGTCCTGGGGGGAGGGGGGGGGGGAGATAACAGGTCAGGGCCAGACAGAAAAGGCAGGTTGAGGTGGCTGGCGGCTGGTACTTACGACCACAGGATGGGAGGAGGAGGAGCCTGGTGGACGAGTAGAAATCTTGGTCTGCCTCTTGAATGGGGAGGGGTGACGGGCGATGGATGGACCAGAGACTGCAGCCATGGGGAGGGTGTCGCGGCGGGGAGGGGATGGGGATGAGGATGAGGAGGACGAGGAGATGGGAGAGGACAGCGGGGACAAAGTGGGGAAAGGGCTGGGATGAGAGAGGACTGATATAAGCATGTGCAGATTGCGGCTGGTGGAGAGAAACGGGCAGCAAAAGGCAAGCTTCGAGGCTTCCGGATGGGAATATTAATAAAAAGTGAGGGGAGCTGCAGAAACGCCCGCCAGAATATTACAGCGGACTTTAAATAAATGGGTCCTTCTGATCCGGAAACCCCGGGTGCGACTCCCTGTGCCCGAACATTCGATCGAATACCCACCGTGAGAGTCTGCCCTTTTCGTCCACAAAATGAGGTGGGGGCGTGTATCGAATTCAACGCTTGCGGTCCGCGAGGTGAGCAGCTTGGTTCGTTCGGACGCGGCACAGTGAGCTTGATGGGCGGATGATGAGCAGCTGCGAGGATGCAGGAAGAGACAAGAGACGTCGACCGTCGTCGAGGCAATAGAGGACGACGAACTTGAGTTGTAGCAAGAACAAAAACTGGGGTCGATATATATGTGCGAGCGGAGGGGTTCACAGCCAGCCCAGCCGAGAGCGCTAGCCAGGGACAACCCTATCGCGATCGGAAACACAAATTACACTCATCCCGTCAAGCGCCGGACCCGTCCTTTTTCAGCACAGTCCACAGACTGCCCCGAGACTCCGAGCTCCGACTCCGACCTCGGTCCTTGCCGCGCGCCCGAACCCGCCTCGCCGCCCACCGCCTGAACACGACGCACTCGAGCCGTCCTCACTGTGCATACCAGCCATCGTCATTCATACTGACGAATATCGTCTTGTCCCTCATTCATCAATAATGAGCTCCTCAGTGCTCCAGAAGAATGCTCTTCCCTGTGTAAGTATATTGCACATCACTCCCGGTCCAAAGACACACACACATCCTGTCCCGGCAACACAGCATTCTTGAGCTCCACCACCGCCTGATGCGCTGTCCTCGCCCTGTCGTCCTCCTGTCGACCAACCTCAACCGCCGCGCATCCTTCCAATCAGTGTTACCCAGATACGTACTACCAATATTGATCCAGATGACTAGAAGATCTCTTGCTCAGCGCTCGTCTCCGATCCGCCATAAGTCTGTCCAACATGGCGCTCTACACAACGCGCTCGGCGTTTGTAGGTCCCGCCCTGTTCCGTCTGCTGTGTCTGCCATGTACATATCCAGATACTGTCTGTACCCACCCAGCTCCTCATCTGGCGCCATGTTTGTTCTCTCCTCATTAACAGTGCAGACACTACATGATGTCCCCACGCACCCCACAATCCCTCAATCGCGCGTTTTCATATCAGTCTGAGTAACCTTTTCCCCATTCATATCACACTGTAGCTATACCCCACCACTTCCTACCCCTCCTCGTCAAGCCAGCCAGTGTCTGTATCCGAGTTTGACCAACATCACCTTCCGAGCATTCCGATTGCAACCCGATTACTGTACATCTCTCGGACTCCTGCCGCCTTTCCAATCCGATACTGCGAACACACGTCGTCACGTTCATTGCATTTCATTCCATGTGTCTCAACCACATCAGCCCGATCCGTTCTTGTCACGCTTGAAGCTTGACAGAGCATACTTGCGCACAATTGCACAAAGTTTCGTTTACCGCCCAACCTCACACAAGAGGAGTCTAACCATCTCGTGCCATGTCCGACTCCGACCCGGCCACACAAAACCTGTTCCACTTAGACCCTCTCCGACCGACGACATCTTCGCATTCTTCGCTCCTCCGCGTCTCTTCGAGAACGTCTCAGCTGAGGAGCTTCTCCTTCTCCTTCTCCACCGCCCTTTCCTGGCCCCAGCTCCCCCCGATGGCTCCCGTCGTTCCGCAATCCCTGCGCTGGTCAATGATGATGATACATGGTATCATCGCCCTGCTTCGAAGCACCAGTCACAGGTGCTACTTCACCCGTTTCTGCTGGCTTCCCGGCCACAGTTCCCGAGCCTCGACGCCCGGGCACGCACCTGGACCTTTGAGGTCTGAGATTTGAGGTCTGAGGAGGGCTTCGAAGTTCGCGTCGATTGAATCCCGCGTACCAGGATCAGAGAGGTAATCAAGCGGCAGTCCCGGGACTCACTCTCGCGAGGCTACTACAGGGCTGCAGGCTTGGGATCCCGAGCGGCATCGACATCGGAGTGCGTTCTCGGTCTTCGGTCTTCGCGCGCGCACACACACCCAACAAGTCGACGCACCCCTTCGAACCTGGGGGCCATCGTCTTCCGTTATCTCTCTGCTCAGGGTGTATGCACTATCACCGTAGCACCTCCTTCCTCGAGCTCAATTCCCGCGTTCTCGTGTTCTCGCGTTCCCGCGTTCTCGCGTGAACCCGCGCACCGATCTCGGCCATCGCCTCTGATTCGATGACCATTCACTTCTCTCGGCGCCGTCCCATCGCCACTGTGAGCTCATGCATGTTGGCTGGCTCTTCACGGTAAACGGTGCACGGTGCAGAGCGCACACCTGGCATCTGCGACCATAACCATAACCGCCACGCTGCGTGGATGGCCAAACGCCGAGCAGCGGCGTAAGTTGTACGTAGGCAAATTTGCACACATTCGGCCAGCTCTTCGCGGCAGTCACGGTTGCGGTGCATATGCGCTCGTTTCGCTTCGCATGTAGAGCTCAGAGCAGGCCTTGGCTGCGGGACGCACGCATGGAGTGATGGACTACTTGGTGCTATGTAGTATTTCCGATATGAATGTTGTCCGTGCACGTACTTACTAGGCGAGACTTCTGGCTCGCTCCAGCACCATGATCGGGCTGCAGTTGAGAGGGCATCCGGTCCGCGCGGCTGCTTCGCGCACGTTCTCAGCAAGCACGGACGGACGCGCGAGAGAGCGAATTACGCTCAGATGGATGACTTCGTCGTATCGCGCTGTGCATGTGGCTGGGAATGGGCTGCAGCTCGTACCGGGTGCCGTGTTCGGGCTCTCACTGGCACCCACTTACCCCCCCACCCCCGTTTTCTTTTGCATAGTGACGATCGCCTGAAGCGAACACCCGGAGAGCTCTCTGTGCACACTGCAGACGGACTTCGGACGTAATCACTGAACGTAAACACGCTGCTGCGCGGCATTAGGCGAAGTGGTCCGTTATTGTATGTACATAGGCTCCCCCCTCCCCTCCTTCCCTTACTAACGTACATACAGCATAATAGAATACATGGTATTGCCCGCCGCCCTCCGCCCTCCGTGTTCCGTGTTCCGCCCTCCGTGCTTTCTTCCGCGATGGTTTGTGCTGAGTATGCAGGCACGCCCCTTACCCGCTTCCTCATCTCGATACAGCACACAGAACTCCCCGGCTCGCAGAGCCTTCGCAGGCGATGCGCCCGGCCGTGGCACTTCCCGCGCGCGCAAAGGGACAACCCCCCCTGTCGTCATACTGAAGTATACCGCAGCCGGCAGAGAGACAATTCAAGCCGAGCCTCCCTGTGCATCTATCTGTGCATGTTCATATTGTAAGTATGGATACGGCGGAAAAACCCGCACGGGGCGAGGGGTCCCTCTCTGCCCCTCTCACTCTCAATATACCACCCCCTGCTCCTCCGCTCCGCCCCCCTGGTCGATAGATGGTTCCGCGCGCGCGTGGGTTGAGAGCTTTGGATCTCCCCGTGCTGCGCGAGACATGCAGATGGGTGCATCGCCTCTCGCAGCGTGCAGTTTAGGGAGGGGCAAGCTTATTCCACGCTGTGCTCCCGCCCTCCGCCTCCGCTCGATCCAGCACTCCCACAGCTCGAAGCTCGAGGATGATCGGTCCTCGATCGGGCGACTCGATCATTCTTCGAATCCCTCTCTGTCTGTTGCTGGACTTTTTCTTTGCCCTTGTCCCTGCATCTATAGCTCCTCTCTCTCGGCCTGCGCGTTCCACCCAATCACTCGGAGCCTGGAGCGCAAGTGATGGATAGCGAAAGAGAGTTCGAGGGTGCGCAGCAGAATTGCGAGCGAGCGAATGAGGGAGGGACTCGGAGAGAGAGAACGGGAGGGG
>KN050049.1:0-17045 GCA_000743315.1 Lignosus rhinocerotis TM02 | reverse complement strand
CGGGGGGAGGGGGGGGGGGGGGGGGGGGGGGGCACGGGGGGGCAGGGCTCGGATGGCCGTAGAACCGAGTGGCTGAGCTTCGTTGGATGTTCGAGGGCATTCGAATGAGCTCGAGTTTCTCGGATCTGCTAGTAGGTGTGACCGTATAGGTATGCCCCCTTATTCCGCTGCGCAGTGCGCGTGGCTCGCTCGTTTCGTCTGTGTGGCTCGAGCCCTTGTCAGTCTCACTACGCGTCACTGGCACCCGCGCTTGAACTTGAAAGCTTGAACGCCGGGCCCTCGGTACCTGCTCGTCGCACGATCTGTCGTTCGTCGTGTGCACCCTTGGCGTGCTCGTGCGCGTGCGACTCTCGGAGGCAGCACAGACCGCAGTCGTCGTGGTCAGTGACCAGCGTGGAGTAGATTCACGATCCACGAAGGGACCCCGTCTCAAGCGGTGAGTTTCGCTCATGCATTCGAGTGTCCTAGCTGGCTCCAAGTTCTACATACTCAGGTCTCAGGTCTCAGGGCTGACGTCAAGTGTACAAGTGTTATGTTCGGTGTTGGCCTGCCAGTTGCAAGGCTGTGTGTGGTAACATCCCGGCATACACACGTGCTATGCTGCCTTCCGGTCATCAAGCTCAAGATCTCGACTGGTGCATGATCATACATCACCACGCTGCCTTTCGCATGTCCCGAGTCGTGCGATGCGTCCATTCCGCAAGCGGAGCGCATCCTGCTGTATACATGTGAGTGGCAAGCCAACTCGTGCGCACACACACATTCTCATAGCACCAACCATCGCGGAAGAAGCTAGCGCTTGGCTTGTGCTCGACTGTGTTCTCCTCTCGCACGTCCATGCCTATGACGTCACACATCTCCCACCAGCACTGAGTACATATACATACAGCTAAGCGCTGAGCGCTAAGACCTGAGACGGGTCTTGCCTTACCACCTCTCCTCCGCATCGGACCTGTGCCCCCCGCTGCGCCAAAGAAGCTGCAGCTGATCCCAAATCTTTAATCATGGCGTCCAGTGGCGTCCTTGCGCCGCGCGCGCGCGTGGGCTTCGCAGATCATCCACAGTGCACACCGCCTCTCGAGCCTGTGCCACCCGATTCACCCTGCTTGGCGCACTCGCTCCTTTCAGACTTGCTCGGACTGCTCTTGGCAGAAGACCCCCTGGCGAGCGCAGTCTCAGATAGACGTGCCTCGGAATTTCCATGCACAGACGCGGACACAGAGACGCACGACTTAGGAAGACGGGAGCCTACGGGGAACGGGGGACGGGGAACGGGGAACGGCCATTGGCAAGTCAAGCTGGCAGCTCGGTCTCCACGCTCGGCATTCGCGGCCTGGCGAGTGGAAGCTTGCTTGAGTCCATCCATCTACAGGCCGAGGCGCGTTCAGCGGGTTCCCGTCAGTGCCACGACCGCATACGGCGTGCCAACGGGCCTTCCAAGTTCTGCTACGCATTGTACGCAAACGTGTCAGGGCTCGTTGCGCACCTCCGCGTCTCCACACGCCCCCTATGTCCGCCTTCCTGTCTTCGGCCGCCTTCGCAGACGTGCGTCTCCGCGGCGCGGCGGCGTTGGAGGCGTGGCAGTCACTCGAGAGATCCCATGGACCGCGTCGCACGGTTCGATAGAGCCGTCGAATCGTCGCTTGCCCGATGTCGTGTGCGCTGTCGACGCCGCGTGTCGCAGATCGTGCTGGTCGCTGTCATTGTACGCAGGAACGCTACGTGACGGTGCCTGCTCTCTCTCTCTCTCTCGTGCTGCTCGCTTGGTGCTTGGGAGCAATCTTTCTGTTTGCCACACCAGACTCTGATAAACTCCCAGCATCGTCTTCGCGGTGGCACATACTCATGCGTTCCCACCCGCTGTCGCCGCGATCCCGATCTGCGCCTGGGAGCGATCCCACGTCCTGCTTCGCGCTGCCACCCAACGTGTGCATTGTGCACCCGGGCGACGTTGCGTGATGCCTCGATGCGCATGAGATCATGATCATACGCTCGCGGGGGAGGCCACTTTGCATCAGCGTTCGCGGGGAAGCGGGACCCTTTCAAGTCGAAAAAGCTGAAGCTTGCGGCTCGAACGTTGCCACGTACGCGTAATGCTCGTAACATCGACATGTGAGGAGGGTCACGCCCGCCCCTGCACGATAGGCATTGACGATAGATCGTTGTGGACTACCTATTGACAGGGCGAGGGCGGTCATGCTGGCATCGCACAGAGGACACACACTATTGTGTACTGTCGGAAGACCCTTGCATCGCCTTTCAATCAAGACGCGATTGCGAATGCGAATTGATTATTCACCGGCGGACGGCCCCCTTCCCATGGCTCTTGAGGCCATTGCGGTCCACGGTAGTCCACGGTACTAGGTTCCCGGTGTTCATGTATGACTGCGGAAATCGCCGGCTTGTGGGAGGAGTAGACGCGTGCTAGCTATAAACTGCAGTAGTACGTAGTAGTTGGCGGCCTCACTGGTCCTACTAGTAATAATAACGGCAGACGGTACACGGCTGTCCGGAAATCACACTGAAAAGACTGACGGTCCTTGGGCGCGATGTCGGTGCTCTGACAATGGGTGGAGTCGCTGCGCACAACGTGTGGATCGCGCTGCTCGCTTTTGGGGAGCAGATGATGTGGGCATATGACTATTATGACCTTACATCGCGTAGTACGTCCACCCATGTTCGGCCTATGGTCGTTGCTCATGCATTGCTTTTCGAGTAAAGAGAACACCTCGAGGTCGTTGATTTGATTCGACGGGCAACTCGGGGCGTACTGGATGTGGTAAATGGACAAACGGTCAGTCGCCGCGCCCACTGCATCCTTCAGCCGTACATACCACAGATCAGCGATTGTTGCCGCTTGAGTAGGTCCGGTGGTTCATCCCCCGTTATATTGCCTCCCTGTGCCAGATGGACAAGTCCTTTGATCTGAGTAAGTACTGTGCTGCCGCGTTTGCGAGGATATAGTTCGCTTGTGAGCCTTTGATATTTCCGTGTAGGACCATCAACTCCCTCCTCCCCTGGCAATCGGCGTCTGCCTCTTCGTTCTCGAGCGCGGTTATCATGGGAAGCCGAGTCACATACTAACATCTGCTCCTCTCTCTCTAGCTGGCGACAATAGGATCCATCAAAGGCACCCCCGCCCGAGGACCACGCGTCTCGTTTCCAGTGTCCAACGTTCACACACGCACACACAGACACACACATCGAGGTGTCACCGTATCATGGCATGCGAGGTTCCAACGACTTCTGCTTCAGACTTCTTCCTCGAACCGCCGGCATGGTGGTCGTCCCTTCTTTCCCGTACCATCACCATCAGGCTTTCCCCCGCTTCTTGTGGATGCAGGCTTGTCTCTGACCTCTGGCCACATCTCCAGACAGCCCCCTTCGCCCCGGCAAGTTGGAGCGACTTCTCCTCCACCCGCCCCGTCTGCGCGTGTCTGGCCTGGGTCGGGATTCCCTCCGTCGAGAATCGGATGCGATGCGCTCTACGGCCGAGGAAGTTCCGTCATCGTCGGGTGGCCAGCGGTGTGTGTGCGTGGAATCAGGATGTGTCTGCGACTTCGCCGTAGGCCGTATCTGTCGTGCCACCACAGTCCACCGTGTTCCATGTCAGATATGCAAGTGAGTGGCTGACCACGTGCGCTGCGGGGCGGACAACAAACAGGTGGTAGTCCCGTGCCAGCGGCTGCTGAGCTTGCCGGGTCGACCGTGACAGTCGAACTTGGAGGCGAACTGTTACATGTCGGGCGCTGGACACAAAGTTGGGCATGTATTGTACGTTCCTCCAGTCGCGAAGCGTCAATGTCGAATCGGCACTGCTATCAGGTCGGTCTCTGAGCGCTGATGGTTCGATGTGGCGTCCCTAGGAATCCACATACGGCTCCGACGATGGATTCGTGGTCCACCGTTCTGTCGTCATCCTTGTGGCGACGTCCCGGACGGTCCCTCCATTCCTCCTTGTGCAGCACGGTTTTGTTTTCTCGTGCTACGGGGGCGGGCGGCGATACGTTCTACGGCAAACGCGCGCGCGCGTTCGGCGTCTGTTACGCCACCAGAGTTTGGCTTTGAGTGGAGGTTTTTTTTTCGGTTGTTCTCGCTATCTTCTGGACTGTGTGATCAGACATCGCGCTCTGTGAACAGATCCACGAGGAACGGAGCCTTGCCACATGTGGGCGATCCATCAAGGACGAAGTATCACGAATCAGCGTTTCAACTCCGGGGGAAAGGGGGGGGGCGGAGCCTCTGTAGATTTGGTAATTCTCTCTTGAGTCTTCAACAGGTCGGGACTCCATTTTATGTTCGACCCTGCGCGACCAGTTGACAGATCTCAACAAGGAGAGGGAGACGAGCAGACCGCAGAGTTTGGCGAGGTCCAGCGACATGTATAGTATCACACCTGTGATCACGCGAGGCCGACGACAGTCAACTGGGATCAGACACGCTGCATACTGGATCCATACGCACCCATCAGCTGCTCCTCCGCATGGGGCACCAACATACGCCCTGCACCGCTCATGCCAAGTGACTCTTGTGGCAGAATTCAGAGGGGCATGGGACGGGAAGAGAAGAAGGTCGTGTACTCGGTAGCCACTCGGGCGGCCCGTTTCTCTTGGGCTTTGGGCATGTTCTTGTGATTTTGCCGTATGCGATTGTTCTTCCTTCGACTTGTGACAGAGGCAATAATACAACTAACGACGTTGTTTTGCAAAACAACTCCCCAGGTGCGGAACTTGGTGGAGTTGCAATTGTCCTGAGATCCGGCCAATGTGCCAAGTGCGGAGGACCTAGACTCGGGTTTGGACCGGCGTCCGTGAGTCACCTCCATCCTTCCATGAAGCTCCGCCCAGACTCCGGCAGGAAAGGAAGCACGCAGTTGTGTTCTCCGCTCCGAGCCTCCGACGGCACGCGTTTTGGCTTCCGCTGGATGGAACCCTCCGGGTGCGAACGGCTTTTGGATGTTCGCGAACTTGCTAAACTGTGGTAAAATTTCACGTCCGACGTCGGGGGAGTGGAGGCTCTATCTCACTGGCAGAGTTTTCCGATCCGCACACAGTCAGGTTGTGCCGAGCCCTTCGTGTGCACATAGCTCACTGTCAGGTACGAACTTACTTGACTGCATGTTCGGTCAGTCGGATGCTATGGTGAGTCCGAAAGCTACGCATTCTCAGTCAGGCATGCTCAAGTCGGAACGCCTGCAGATGGACAGTCTTCATTCTTGTCACTGACACTTTCTCGGGGAGAGACCTGACCTGTATGTGTGTGCGGTCAATCGTCGCGAGCTGCGCTGAAGTTCCGAGGGGGTGTGCAACACTTGATACACCGCTTGCGAAACTGCGTGATTTTGCGTGCGCTACACTACGTTGCTACTCGTCAGAGGGTCTGTCCTTGTGGCCCCTTGTGGGTCAACGTCCGCAAGCAAGCGCTGCAACGTTGTTCTCATCTCAAGCTGCGCCGCTCTACCAGCCACCCCCGTTCAATGGTCAGCTTCAGTTCCGGAAGGCTGTGCGGTGGCGGCGGAAGGAAGTTTGAGGGAAGCACACGGCTTCGGGATTGACACGGTGGCTCCACAATGGGGATTGACGGGCACACTATGCTGCATGCTCCCCACGCTATTCATGCCGGCCCTTTGAACGGGATGACAAGCAATGACTAAAGGGTGCATTATGGCCCGACATAGTATTTGCATCGCTCATGACTCTGATAGTTTCGTAAGGTCAGAAAGAGCAAGGGGGTGCGCTGGCTACCTGCGGTTCTAGATTCATAGCGATTTGCGAAGCAGTTCGGGATTGGTGATTGGATCGTCATGGCTATGCTATGTATACTCGCTTATATGTGCACGTCGTCGCCTCTCACGCTCAGCATTTGTTCTCTCACCCCTTTACAAGGTCCATACAGCGGCGTCAGCCCCAAAGCGTCAAGTCTGCACGCCTGCAGCGCAAGAATGGAGTCCATTCCTTTCGGGCGTTCAACTTGAAGTTCTCTGGCGAACGGGCGTTTACAGCTGTTTCTGAAATCATTGTCATTCGAACTCCGCCACGAGCGACTGCAGAATCGACACGAGAAAATCGAGAAAATCATTTAATTGCTACAGAGTCCCGCCGTTGGCGTAAGACCTGGCTCGTGCATAGAGTACATAGCAAGTAATGTACACAGCTATTTCGTCGATCGCTGTTTCAGGTATGGACAGTGTATCTCAGTGGAATTCCCATACTGAACGCATTCGGCCTAGGTGACTCCCGCACACACTGTGACCATCCTGTTTGTACTTTCCGCCCTAGCTCCCTGGTGCGGCTTCTTGGTCATCGTCACTGCTGGACTCTGTAGCGGCGGTTGCACAAAACCATCGATCAGAACGTACGTCGTTTTGGTGTGACTGACACTGACAGACTCATAGGACGATGGCACACTCGCACGCTGGATGCTTCCGGTTCTCACCAGCGATGTTTCACGCAATTGCGCAGTGCCATTGATTATTGAACGAACTCAGTACGAATCCATGATACTTGTTTTTGTATGGTTCTCCGCATGGTGACGCCATTCTTGTGCCACCAACTCTCACCGAACATCACACAGCTCGACTTGGCTATGCGCAAGCTCACTCAAAGTGTTGACGTTGTAGCTCGGAGTCTCATACACAGCCCGGGCCCATCCCTGCCCATCCCGACCGGGCTGAAAACCGATAGTACTTACTCTCGGGATGTGTACCTGACGTCACACACTCTCAGTGGTACGAATATCGATTGAGCGAGAAGATCCTCGGACGCTCACGTTGAATTGTAGCGGGTTGTGTATCTCGGATCTGTCTATCAATGGTTCGGGACCATGTGCTGCGTGAAGCTTGCCGTCCCCAATGTTATTACGATCGGCCTGATACTTAGTATGAGTCGAGAGCCCAAGACCCCAAATTATGCAAATTGACCCCAAGCCTTATCTGTGTATCTGAGTCTGTTTGCCCTGAGTCGGATCTGCCAATAGTACGCAACTCTATGGTCGACTGGCGGCGATGATGTTGAGAGCCGCGCGGGTGAGATCTGTCGGCGCGTAGCTTGACAACTCAAGTACTCAACTCTACTGAACTCCAATGACCCCTTTGACTGCAACGCGCCCAGGTCTCGTCACCTATGAGCACTAGACGTTGTGTTCGACCCCTCAAGGCGACTATGCCCAAACTTGCTGGATCTAAAGCATCTTGTGGAGACTATCCCATGTTCTGACAGTCGCTCATTTCCATACTAGATGTCAGGCTTTCAGGGACCCGGGCCGTTCGCCATCTTCTTCCGCGCCAACACCAAAGAGAAACTTGTCCTCGAAGTTCTGGCAAGGAGCCGAACATATCAGGTCTAGGAGAAAGTTGTCCCCTTAGTTCAAGTCAAGACCACATACACCAGGCCCCTGGCCCAAGCTGCTTCTAGATGACGCCATCCATGAGAGCTACTGTAGTGATGCCCTCGCTCTTCCTTTGTCGTGGATGCCACTCGGCTATAGGGTTCCCACTAGGGATCTTTCCGGTGCACTCCATCCTCCGGCAACTATCCTATGGTCTACGATGGACTACAGCTTCGACGATATGTGGACTTCGCGCGGGTTATGCTATCGATTCCCGCTTCCTCCGGTTCAACCTCGTTGGCAATGCGATGCTCATAGAACTTGCTTTGTCACTTTGACATCAGGTCCTGCGTTGAACAACTTACGGCTGTACCTTTCGGTCACCGTATGGCTTGTTTGGCGATACAATACTGTCACATGCCTCCCTAACAGGGCGGGTTCAAGTACGATTCGGACACAGGGATCCACAATGGTGTTTAATCGTACCTCCGTCTCAGAGCTCTTCTGTTTGCATCTGTGGGCGATATTTGGATCTCGAACACAGTGACCCATCTACGGTCTAGACTACTAGTGGGTGACCAAAACGACTTGTGTTTCAGGTTACGGGTGGGTGTCTGTAGACATACTGATAGCGCAGCAGCATTACGTGACACCCGGAGTATTGACACAGATATTGCAGTCTCCATTCTTTTATTCTAGGGCATACTTAGAAATGGAAGACATAGCATGCGCCTGATGGGCAGAGGTATTCTTGTTCTGTCGTCGGTATGAGTGGCATGGTGGCCATCTCCATCGCTCGCGTCTCCTAGAATGTCAACCGCAGTATTCTGGCTCGCGACTTCTGATGGACACGCTCCGTTCGTGTCTGAGACCCCATCGTGTACAAATGCGACTGGAAGCGAGAAAAACGTGGTATTGTGGGTGGCTCAGAACCTCATGTTTAGGGAAGAATGCCAGCCTCTGCGTTTGGCGAATGCCCTGGCAGAGTTAGAGGGTTTGCGACGATTCTCGCGCTCGCGTCTGAACCATTCATTCGAGCATCGCGGGACTGCGGGGAGCCGCCGGTCCCCGGGACTCCTCAATACGCTGCAATGGGTGGGAGCTTTGAGCATGGCGGAGTATGAGCCTGTGCGTGAGCCTGAGGAGGGCGCCAGGGCGTCTCCAGCAGATACGCCGAGATATCCTTGCTGGATTGTAGATTGCCCTATTCTAGCAGCCCTTCGAGAGACCGTGCATGCGTCTGTGCATCCTCGGAGCAGCGGGCCTGGACAGCTGTCCCGTCTTATGATCAGCACATGCCGCAGCTGGGATGGTATAAGGAGAGTTCACTTCCACCGCTCAGCGGCTGAAAGTGCGGAGCGACGGAGGGCTGCATACGTATACGCCGTTCTTTCTTTCATGAGTGCGAGGTCCGAATGCGTGTATGTGGGTGTCGATCGTGTGCTGTACCGTGTATGAGCGTTCACATCAGAAGCATATTGACGTCGACTGTGGCTGCCACAGGTTCCTACCAGCAGGGTCGCTGTTCCTCCTATAGCCAGTCGGGCTACGCAGCAAACCTGTTCTCATTGTTCTCGCAGGTACCGCATCACAAAGAGGTACTGCTGCAGACCTTCGCGTGACAGCGCCAGGGGTCTAAGCGTGTCCTTCCCTCCGTCCGCATCGAGGCCGCACTGATGCTTCTCGTACGCGTGGTGGGTGCTTCGCTCAGGGTGCGAGTGCCGAAAACCGGCCCAATACGCGTCCACCACGATACGAGAAGTAATCACCCTGAAACCCTGGTAGAACAGTGGGACGCTGATCGCGGTGAATGTCGGACGCAGCTCCGGCATGTTCTGCCATGCAGAACACTCTGATGTTGCTCTCCACTGGAGGGATGCAAGATGTGGGACTAAGGTGAGCGTTGATTGAGGGGATGCGAGATTCGCCTGGAGAGCCCCGCCTGCATAAGCTCAGTTTGAGTTGTCCGAACGACCTCAGATCGACCTCAGACTACGGAAGTCTGAGATTCATGGGTTACGGGGTATGTGTGTGTTCCACTTGGTTGTCCTTCTCGTTTCGCGAGACATGACGACATACCGCAGAGACAGCATCGATGCCGATGCTATCTGTCTTTCAAACGACCATTCGCAATGTCCGGAATGCATCCCGGCGTTGGCCCGAAATGGCCCGATATGGGTACGTTCCCGATCCCCCGCGAACCTCTCTGTAGGACTCGAGGAACGTATATTCTTATTTGCAGTCGCGGATCATAGAGATTGAGGCTGGGCCGGGGAAGTAGTGGGTTGGAGCGAGAAGAGGTCGAGCTCCCTTGTTTCTCTTTCCGAGAGCACGAGAACGGGCCTTGACGTGCATGGAGGAAGCCCCGTCTTGTCGACACAACTTCGCGGAAGGGACCGCTTGACGGATCTAGGAGGCCGGTGTGCGATAGTCTCGCAAATCGAGGTAGGGGATCTGTATATGGAAGGACCCTCTTTCCTCTCATTGGTCTGCAGCTGTGGCGATATGCCTCCAAGGCGGCTTCTGGACCTGGGAGCATTGTTGGCACGTTCGCCGTGACTTGCGCATTCGTTGCGGGAGGCAGTTCGATGTCATCCACCTTCACGAGGGCATCGTGAGCTATGAGAGGCGTCTCAAATGTGCATTACATGCGAGGCGGTGGAACATGCAAAAAGGAGTGTGTACTGCCTGCGTCCAACCCTAAACCAAACGTTCGCCAGTCTTGTCGACAGCAAGGCGGATGCGGTCGCCTTTGTCAATGTCCTTGAACTGTACACGCATGTCAGCGACAAATACGAGATGCGTCATGTTCGTTCGTGGGCTGGAACATGCACAAGAGAATGCTTGCGTAGAACGCGTACCGTGAGCTCGCGCGTGCGATGCAGACTCTCGATCTCGTCTATTCTATTTCGAACATTGTCCAACAGGTCGTCGAATCCTTCTTCTGCCACTACCTGTTCCGCTGCGTGGAGGATCAGCATAGAATCAGGCGAGACGTCGTGGTTGATCTGCGGTGCACGGAAGTGGTCAGCGATAGTGCTTGCAAGATCTATCGCACTCACGTCGATAGAGATGATGTTCTTGCGGTCAAGTTCTAGAGTAGATGTACATTAGAGGCGAGTACGGGGTGTTTGAATTGAAAAGGTGCTGTTACCGTCCATGAAGTCCGCTCGAGTCATGATCTGGCGACATTCATACTGCGATCGAGGTGAAGGTTAGTATACTGATGGCTCTTTGAGGCGAAATAACACCGACATAAGATAAGCGCGGCATCGGCAGGTTGTCCAGGTTGTCTTCGGTGGCCTTACCCTCCTCCATCGCCTCCTTGACGCGTTGCACGTTTTCTTGGTGCTTCTTGACGAACTCTCTCAGGAGCAGCCATGAGCACGACGACCACTTCTGCTCATCCATCACGTCGTCGTCGCAGTCAGGAATGAGGCCAATCTGGCTCAGTAGCCACGCTTTCTCGACGGCAAGCATGTGCTCCGCGTGCTTGACCATATCTACAGCCTTTGTCACCTTTCCGAGGTATGTCAGCCGTCCCCCGATGATCCTAGCGACCTCCTTGAAGACTTCAGGGGAATCATTGTGACGACGCGACTTGATGCGCATCCGAACGGCTGCGGTTTGCGCGTCTTTCGGCGTCAGATCGTAGACAGAGACAACCTGGGGAACAGCTAAGTAACGGACGAGCAGCCTTTCGCCTCAACTTACGTGCATCCGGCTGGCGTGTTTGCCTGTGCTTGAGGTCAATATGTGTAAGGTCACTGAGACAGCTTACTCACGCAATACGAAGAACGGCCAGGCATCGTCACTGATATGCGTACAATCAGTCAATGGGACAGTATCTTGTCTATTGAATAAGATCCTCACGTGCTGAATACCATGGTCATGATACCTATGGATACAGTCAAGAAGGGGCATGTATCTGAATTTGTAGGCACGTACCACTCGCAGCCCAGGCTTCTGCACGCTGCTGGAACTGCAAAAGAATGTTCCTTCCCTCGTCGTCATGATTGAAATAGTGGACGTTGTTGATGACAAGGATGAGCGGTCTTCCCTTGTTTTGCGCATGACGTAGGGCTACTTTCTCAAGCTTATTGAGAGCTGGAACGTGACAAGGCTCGTCAGCACAGTCCGTTCCTTGAGATAGAACTTGACATACCGCGTTCAATGTCTAACGCAGGTCCACCTGCAAAGGACGTGGTCATCTCACCATGTATGAGGAAGTTTAAAGGCGCGCTTTGAATACCCACCTTCGCGAGGATCTCTTCGCTGGAACAGGCCGGTTTGCGTGTCTTCGTTATACTCGTAGTTTAATGCCTTTCCCAGCCGAAGACGAAAGACCTCTAAATCGGGATGTGCGTCGCACATAGCGACCCCCTCTGCCTGCACGGCCTGCATAGCGTCGAGCACCATTGTTGTCTTCCCTGTGCCCTGATAGGGGGTTCGATTCGTCAAGCTTGTGTTCATCACCAATGGAGGTGATTGTACGTACCTTGGGGCCAAGAAGAACGAAGTAATGCCCGATTTCGTTACCCTGGATGATACGATCAATCACATCCTGTTCCTCGCGTCGCAGGTGTTGTGTCCATGATTCTGCGTCGTCCCATTCAATCTCTTCTCCTGCAGCTACGGCCGGGGGCCGTTTCTTAGCAGAGGCCTTCGCAAGCTCTAAGGCCGGATCATATCCTGCGTCGAAAGCTTTCTCGATCTAGAAGAGTAGGGTGAGCGGTAGGCATGGCACTTGCAGGGTATGCTGACCTTCCCCAAGACGTTCTCCTTGTACCAGGCCATGTAGACAATACCACCCGTAAAAACTGAAGCAGGTAGTTAGTTTCTGTCCACGCACTAACTCATGATAGGAAGAATAAGTAGGATCTGCGACTGGGCGAGTTATCTTTTTCATCGGTATGCGCTAATCAGTAGCTTGTTTTTGCACCAATGGGCCTCGTCTGTGCAATGGGAAGCAAACACACTTCATAGCTCTGTTGCACCTCACGTCATCGAGCATCTGAAGGAAAAGGGGCGGCGGTCGTGTTAGATTGTTTTGGCGGTTACGCATTCGTAACCCGTGCCAGGGAGGGTATCTCCGTCGCGGACGCGTTAGGACATACGACGACATCGAACGGTTCATACCCTTGCGGCACGTACCAGCACATGCCTAGCTGTACTGTAGAAAAGGAACCCATGTTCAGCCAGGTGTCAGAGAGCAAGTATCTACATAGTCAACCTCGCCCTGCACAGGAAACTCGGACGATGCTATACTCGTCTTTCGCAGATGGTCACGAGAATAGAGAGCACAAATCTATGACAAGAATATCTATAAAGTGTGCGAGGGACAAAAGGTGACTCACGGATGAAAACACCGAATACGGTGGTGAGGACAGCTTCTTTGACGCCACTTCCCCCGCCACCTCCGAATCCCCCAAAACCAGTCGGGGGACCCGTGGGGGTGGAAGGAAGTTCGCGATACATAGCATTGACTTGCTTCTTGCAAGCCAAGATGTCATCTGGGATACTCTGCCGATGCACAAGGGCATGGCGGGTGGTTCTGCTCAATCCCCTGCTGCTGAGGATACTAAGATGAGATTGGGCGAATGAAGCGCCCATGACGGTTGGAAAACTTGTTGAACCTCTCTGGGCGCCAGAGAATACTCGCGTGGGCAGAACTCGAAGCATCGCTGTGGGGTTAGCGATGCATGTAATGGTTGCGAATAGCGGTATCTCAATGTGTATAGGCGGGCAAGGTTAGCTTGAAGGAGAAGGGAGAGAGGGGAGGAATGAATAAAGCCGGCTACTCGCTATGGCGGCCACTGGCTAAAGCAGCCCACACCGGCGCCACCGCGCACACCGCCATCGCCGCGTGGCATTGCCTTCTACTCCCTTGGATACAGCTGTTTTCGATTTTTTCGTGTCGTTCATGCACTCGCGTCGTCGGAGTTTGAACGGCAAACAAATCGAAAACAGCTGTAGCTATATATAAGTAGTGCGAGTGCTAATTATTCGTAAATATTGTATGGATCTGTGAGGGCCTGGCGTGGTCGGCCTGTTATGACCCGAGCTACGGTCTGCAATAGGAGAGGCCATGCGGGACTCAAGAGAACTTACACTAAGGGTGGAATCGAGCACCCACTGGGCTGGAAGTATCGGAGATATGTGGATAGTGGCTGAAAATGAAGCGGGGCGAGTATCGTATGTTAGGATGAGGTTTCGGCGGGTGCGCGTCGGGTTGCATGCTCCAACTATACTGCAATTGTCGCATCTACTATAAATTCTAGTCATACCGTGACGCACCAGTTGAGCGTTTATGATGTTTCGAACTGGATTTCTATTGTAAGCGCGATGTCATCTCTTTGTGATTCCAAACAACTAGCAACCTCTGATGCTGACGCCACTGTGAGGATGTGCACGTTTCACTCGCTCGTTATTGTGTCCTTTCTTCTCACTGGGCCGCAGTCAAGATGTTCTGTGACCACGGTGGCGCCCACCAGGTTGCTTAAAGAATCGCAAAGAATGGCATGTACCTCGTATCCCACCCAGAAACCCCAACAGTTGCCATTCCCCGGCCATCATCCCTCACCGATAGCCCCAGTCTGCCTCTCTTGTGAAGTCCCCCCTTAATCCCTGTTATCCGTTGCTCTCCTACTCTGCTGATACCCTTGGTATGTACCCATGCAGAAGACCCTCCAAGTCCAGCGCGCCTCGAGGAATACCTGTCGCTGGTCCATCAGGCGCAGGCTCTTCCTCTCTCCAGTTCTCATACCTCGCAAAGCACGCTGCAATTTTCGTGAAAGATTTGGGTCCCTGGCCAGATGAATATAAATTCGATGATAAGACTCCTCCTGTGACATTGAAGGACTTCATCGAACATGTCCTCTGTGGGCTTGAATATTCCTCAACAGTCTGCTTTATGGCGCTCTACCTCCTGCAACGCTTCAAATCCCTGTATCCTGGGGCTACCGGACAAAGGCGCACGGGATTTTGCATGATAATCACGATGTTGATCATCGCGGCAAAGATGACCATGGACAGCCCCCGCAGCAACGAGTTCCTCGCCAACCTCGCTGTGGCTTGCCACCCGGGATTCAATAATTGGTTGAACCTTCGTACTCTGAATAAACAGGAGCGACTCCTATACGGTCACCTTGGGTGGGATCTCTATGTCGACCCAGGGGATCTGGCTAAATTTACGGATAGCTATCTGGAGATTTGGGCCATTCAGATGAGTCCTGCACCACAACCATCTCTGCCTCACCGACAATGCAGCTACCGAGAAGACCTGGCAAGACAACAACTCATCATGAGTAGGACAAGCCACAGGGAAGAGGGACGGGATAGTAATGGGTCCTCAAATGCTGCTCATACTCCCTACAATGCTGGAACACAATCAAGAGGACAACCTAGTGCTCATGTGGAATATTCCACAACCCAAAGTCAATACGTTCGTCGACCAGGTGCCACTACTAGTAGCACAAACCAACAACGCTACTACAGTCAACACCCTTATAACCCATACCTCTGGTAACCCATAACCTCCCATAACCCATACCTTTTTGGTGTTCCCATTTGGGCGCTTATGGGCGAAATGCCCCTCTGGTAACCCATAACCTGCGATAACCCATACTTTTAGACCCATCCTGACAGGTATGGGTTACAAGGGTGTTGACTGAATTAGATGTCACGAACCAGTCCAGTCTGTGTCCCTCATTGTTCATCCCCACCACCAGTCCCATACTCCTGGTTACTTATCTAGTGTTTCACCTTCATGACATTTTGATTGTTTATCTCTTGTCACAACCATATCCCTGGGACCCCATCATTTCCCCCATTCTTGCAGCAGTCCTGCTCTCATTGTTTCACCTTCATTATTCATCTTTCATCACATCTCAGGCACATCTCTCATCATGTTTTGATTACATCAGGAAAAACTGAAACCTGTGTAGCCACTCGCATGGTCCACATAGCAGTTGTAGTCAATGTACCTAGAGCGGTGGATATGTAGTGCGCTGTAGTCGTGATCTTGCAATATATACCACCTCATTACTAGCTGTAGCTCAGTTGAATGTCATCTCTCTGGTTGGCCGACAATACACATGTTCATTTGCACAAGATGTATCTAAACAGCACAAAATCATGATGGTGTAGGTAGGGGTTCACATAAAACTTCTTACAATGATTAAAGACATTGTTGGTCATCCATGATGAGTTGATCTTTTTGCCAAAGACTGGGATGAGATGGCATGTACGTACAATGTCATGGATGGAGATGATCAAACTTTTATGGTGATGCTGGTGTAAAGAGTGGGAGATGATGTACATTCCAACATTCTCATCGTAGACCCTGAACGGCATAAACCATTCAACATAGGCCAGGGGATCCTTGAGTTCAAAAACAAGAGGATTGAGTGGGTGTGGTAGAGTCAATATAGCATGCACTCGTGCAACATGCAGACCTGTGAGGTTCAGTGGTAGGATACTAAAGTTAGCATGATAGCCAGGATCTGATGTAGTACATGTCACCAACACACCTTGTAACACGCTCGCCCTGGGGTCCAGCTCGGTGTCCAAGTGATCTCAAGAGTGTACACAGACAAGGACAGTGGGCATTCTGGCTGGAGTTGCACGGATGAGGCCCTTAGATGGATGTGCGGGCAACTGTTACGGATCTAACATTAGTATCCCAAACCTTTTGTTACAAACTTCCACTTTACTGTTTGTTACATATCTTCTCTACTCTTTGCGTTTTCCTTTCTAATATTTAACTCAGTATAATTCTTGTACGACTGAAACAGGTTTCAGTCTTTTCATTGCAACATCCCCTCATTCTATCACTTAGTTCCATTCCCATGACATCTCTCCATTCTTTGACAGAATGCTACTGCGCATTACTGCGCATCTACAGAGTAGCCACAGTCCGCAGTAGTCTAGAGATGTATTTAAGAGAAGACACTTCTCAGTGTTTCCCCAGCTTTAAGTCTCTTTGCGAATAACACTAGCTTCACAGCTTAACAAGTTATACCTCGCTCTCATACTATCTAACTAGTGCCTCTCTGACAAGACAGGCTGGAAACTAGCTAGACACTTACAACTTAACCACAAGTAAACAAGCTATACGTTTAAGTTGTGCGGAGAGCGTAACAGCAACACTTGGATGGTGTCAATGAGAATCTGGGAGGTGACTTGGCGGATGACTGGAAGCGTGACCTTGAACTGTTTGAATGCTGAGAGAGAAGCGGACTTGAGAATGGGGGTAGTGGCATGTTTCAAATGCTGGCGATGGCTGAGGGATATCTTCAGGAGGAAGTCAGACAGGCAGCACGTAAAGTCAACAGTGTCAAACTCGGTTTTGAGCTGAGCAATGGTTATAGAGGGAAATGCAGGGGATTTGGCAATGGAGTATCCTTGTGTGAAGTCAATCAGGACCTTGGATACATTCATGGCAGTCTGCTCACCTGTGTTCTGTGGGCCAACCTCATCCTCCTCTAGATCCATTGCACCATCCTCTCCCCATCCTTGCTCTCTATCATCCATTGCCTCTGCATGGTCAGGCATCGACCAGTTGAGATATGAGAGGAAGCAGTGAATGGCTTCCTGCCAGTCAAGCCAGATGGTCATCTGCTTGAGGTAGGTGACCTGTTTGTTCATTGAGGTGTATTTAACCTTTGCAAACTTGATATGGAGGTGTTCAGAGTGCTCCGTGTTGAACTATGGACTAT
>KN050048.1:54916-105563 GCA_000743315.1 Lignosus rhinocerotis TM02 | reverse complement strand
CGCATACGTGTCCTTCCAACACCATTCCCTCCTCCAGAACTCGCTCTGTCGAGTGCAAGAGAAGACAATGAAGTTGGGTAAGAGAAACCGAAGAACACAGAGGGGGTGAGTGCCGTTGCATCAATAAGAAGTGTACTTATTCCATGTATGCCGTGTGTGCTTGCCAGCTGGCGGTTACAAGACCTGTCAGGCTCAAAGATCACGTTCGACACGAGCCCTGGCGTCGCGGCGTTGCAGCTCAGCGGACAAGTACCACAAATGGGGCTCTGGCTCCAATGGGTGGTAACGTTTGAGGTGTTCACCGTTGTACAGGGTGCGTAGGACGTACCCATTACGGGTCCTGAGTTGATACGTGTTGCGGTCCGTTACGTCGTTGACAATGAATGGGCCATCCCATCGAGGATGAAGTTTTGTTGCTTTGGGCGAACGACGGAGGACGAGGTCGCCAATGCCGATGCCGCGGTCTCGGTACGTGTTTTCCCGCTTGACTGCCTCATCCTCCAAACGCTTAAGTGCTTTGGCGTTAGCTTCTTCCCGAAAGCGTGACAAGTTCCGGACTCGTTCGAGCCGCTCATGCCTCAGGACTTCGATTTCTGCATCAGTTGGTGGTCGCTGTAATGTGTCATGCGTGGACTCACTGGGGAGGCGAAGTTCACGTCCGTATGCGAGGAAACCGGGCGAAACTTTGGAACTACTGTTGACGTGCGCTCGGTGTGCCAGAAGAGCATCGGGAAGGTACTCGTCCCATTGATCTTGGCGGTTGGGCACGGTAAACCGCGCGAGCATCTGGGTAAGGTGATCATTGAACTTTTCGAGACGTCCGTTAGTCTGCGGGTGATATGGGGACGTACGCAGGTGTTCGATGCCGAGGCGATGGAGGTAGTTCTGGAAGGGGTAGGAGAGAAATTCTTCGCCGTTGTCCGTTAGCACGGCCTTCGGCTTGCCGTAGGTGGTAATGATGTTGCGAAGGAGGCCGAGCACGTCATTGTGTGAACGTTGCGGGTGTGCGTTGGCATGTGTGAGGCCAGTACCATGGTCCATTGCTGTGAGGATGTACTGATTGTTGTTCTTTGTCCTTTGTAGCGGCCCGATCCAATCAAAGGCCCAACAGTCGAATGCGTCGACGCGAGGCAATGGATGCAATGGCTGGGGGCGCGGTGCCTTGCGGCGCGTGAATTGACATTTGTTACATCGGCGGACTACATCCTCTACTAATTCAGTGGCGTTCAGGATCCAGGCGCGGACTCGAAGAGCGTCCAGTGCAACTCGGGCTCCAAGATGTCCGAGCTCGTCGTGCGTCGTTCGAAATAGCCGTCGCGCATCGTGTAGGTTAGTAGGGACCTGTACCATAATTTCCCCATTCCTGTTGCTGACTTTGCGCCATAGAGAGCCGTTATGGATGACATATCCACGGCGCGAAGGTTCAGAGACACGGTCTGCGAGGAGCTGTTGACGCCAGACCTCGAGTGTCTCGAAACTCGGCACTGAAACTGAAGGCAGGGTCGACTCCAGTGGGTGCACGAAGAGAGGGCCTAGGGTTTTGGTGTCAGGTACGTCGGGGTGTCCACCTCGTCATGAGAGGGCGTCGGCTGCCAGCTGATTACGCCCTGGTCGATAGACGATCCGTACATCGAAGTGGGCGATGTTATCCGCGAAGCGAGCCAGACGTCGACCAAGGTGCTTCTGCGTTAGGAAGTACTTGAGTGATTCGTGGTCAGTGCAAACAACGATGGGTGAGCCTTCGATGTATCCACGCCATTTCTGTAGACAATAATCGATCGCTAGCATTTCACGCTCCTGCGCGGAGTAACGTTGCTCGGTAGGTGACATTCTGCGAGATTCGTAGGCGATTGGGTGTAGTTCTGACTCTTTGAATGCAAAGCGGTTGTCGGATTCCTGCCCCTCCTTAAAGTTGGAGGCGGATTGGTGCAGAATGCCACCGATTGCGTCTCCTGACGCGTCGGTGTCGATAACATAGAGATGCCAAGGCCGGGGGTGACTGAGGACGGGGGAAGAGGTCAGTCGTGCCTTCAGTGTTGAGAATGCGCGTTCACAATCCACTGACCATACCACAGGTGCGCCTTTGCGCGGGGAGCCCTTCAGCAACGTATACAAAGGGCTCGCAAGACGCGCGAAAGCTTTGATGAAGCGCCGGTAATATCCTGCGAGGTTAAGGAACGCCCGAACGTGAGTGATTGTCGTAGGTGTAGGCCACTGAGTAATGGCTGCAACTTTGGCAGGGTCAGGGCGGATGCCTACCTCGGAAATGACATGGCCTAGATAAAGAATTTCCTCCTTCACGAAGACGCACTTTTGGCCGTTAAGAATGATGCGGGCGTCATCCAACGTTGCGAGAACGCTGAGTACGTCAAGGGCATGTTGCTCCCGAGTGCGCGAATAGATGATGATGTCGTCAAGGTAGACCGTGATGCATCGGTCTAGATACGGGCGAAGTAGCTCGTTCATGAAAGCTTGGAATGTTGCCGGTGCGTTGCATAGTCCGAATTCCATGACGCGGAATTGATAGTGTCCGAAGCGCGTTGTGAATGCGGTCTTCTCGCGGGAGTCTGGATGTATCGGTATTTGCCAGTAGCCCGATTTGAGGTCGAGCGTTGTGAAGTACCGCGCGCCCGCAAGCTGTTGTCAATCCTAGGTAGGGGGTACGCATTTTTGACAGTGAGCGCGTTGAGGCGTCGATAGTCCACGCACAGCCGGTTAGTCCCATCCTTCTTTTTCGCGAATATGATAGGTGCTGACCATGGGGAAGTGCTAGGCTCTATGATGCCGTTCTTGAGCCCGTCCTCCACGAATGTGCGAATTTCCTCGTGTTCGGGCGGTGAATGCGGGCGACCAGACGCGCAAACGGGCTGCGCATCTCGTGTGTCAATGACATGTTGGACGCGTCTGTTGGGTATTTCATCATACCGTACCTTGTTCCCAAAGAGACGAGGGAACCGCTTCTCTGCGAGGGCTCGAAGCTTCGTGCTGAATGAGCCTGTCGCAGTCCGGGTCTTGGTTGCGGGCTTCGTTACTGGCTTGTTGAGGACAAGAAGGTCAAGGACGAGTGAGTCAGCGGAACCGCTATGGTGTTGGCTTCGGAACTGTGCCGCCGGTTGGGAACTCCGAGATTTTGCTGACATAGTGGGTACATGCACTGAGGGCGGACGTGTCGGTGGACTCATTGTGAGTCGAACAGTTTGTTTGGTGATTGGGTCCGTAATTAACCACGACAGAGTCGTCCAATCGGGCGCAGCATTGTGTCGGCGTAGCCAGTCTTGCCCCGGGATAAGGTCATACCGCAGGATGTCCGTGTCGAGGACGTATGCAACTACTGGACGGACGATCCCTCCGATCTTCATATCGAACCGTGCAATTGACGAGGTCGATGTTGTTCCTGCGCCACGGATGACCCTTTTTGTGATTGGCAGCTCCTTGATTCCGAGCGCGCGCGCGACCGATGGTTTGATGTAGCAGCATGCAGTGCCTGTATCAACTATCGCGGGGGTTCGTCGCAGTTCACCGCGGTGTTTACGCACGAGCGACAGAAGCTGGACGTAATAGACAGGAAGACTCTGTCGTGTCTCCTCGCCATTGTCAAGATTGGAAAACAAGGAGGTTGTCCGTGTTGCTTGTATCACTGCGGTCGCACTCGTGCGGGTCTTCCTCGTAATCCATCTGGCAGCTGCTACTCCCCCATCCGCCTTCTGCTTTGGACGTACCCTCCTGTTCCTCCAGTAGGTGCAGGCCCTGTACACGAGGTTTACGCGGTGCACGACAGTTCCATGAATAATGACCGAGCTTGTTGCAATTAAAGCAACGTACCCTACTTGTTCCGCCGCGATTACCCTGTGCGTTCGGTCTCTGGCCGTCTCCATTGTGTCGAGGTCCATCGGCTGAGGATCATTTGATGAGGAAGCAGTTGTAGCTATACTTGTGGGTGTGACAGTGGCTGCTGTTGCGGGTACTGTGAAGTAACCCGTGCTCGGGTGTGGACGGTGAGATTTTTGTTTGTTATGCGGACCTTTGTACCCTGCGCTGACATTTGTTCTGTACAGTGAAGTGAGTCGATAGAGTTCGCGGGCCGCAAAGTACATTTCTTCAACATTCTTGGGTTTGTCACGGCGAATGTCACAAGCGATGTCGGCAGGCAGATGAAAGAGGAAGTTGGCTAGTCGATCGCCATAGGTCATTTTGTCCTCCGGGATTTGCATCTCGATTTCTTGGAACGACGAGATGTACTTGAGGAGGTTGCCCTTGAACGGCACCGCGCAAAGTTGGTTGCGGAGTGACTCAACGCGCAGTGGAGTGTCAAACTTCGTCTTGAGTTCTTTGCGGAGCTCGGGCCAAGTGAGAGGACGGGGAACCTTCTTCTTCAGTGCAGCGTACCATTGCGCGCCTTGACCTCTGAATAACATTGGCACTTGCAATGGCCAATCGGCTTCTGGGACGTGTATGCCCCGTAAGTAATCTTCGGTCAATGCAATCCAAGCACTAACGTCCTCCGATTCCTTCCCGTGAAAATGGGGAGGTTCAGCCTTGAGCGTGTTTGGCCTGCCGGTTGAAGGGGCTGGAGCCTGAACCTGTACCTGTGGCTGGACGACGAAGTTGGCCTGTGAGAAGGCCTGCTCGAGTGTACTTCGTAATTCGGCCGCTGTGATGGAGGGTTCCGGGGGTTGATTTGCGGGGGCTTGCTGTAAGGTAAGGCGGTGGTCAAAGTTGTATAGTAAAGCATATGTAAGTAGTGGGACTTACTCTTCAGTCAGTGAGCGAACGACTGAAGAGCAGGGGAGAGATGTGAGCTGCTTTTGTAGATGTAGGGAAGGCAGCTGAGTAAGCATAGAAAGCAGTCACATGTTAACCATAGAAGGATGAGTAAGAGGCATATGCAATGATGATGCAAGTATGGTGCGATATGATGCAAGAATGAGCACCATGCATGAGTCAGACATAAGGTCTAGAAGTATCCGGAACATAGTAGAACGTACTAGTAAGTACTGGAACTGTCCGGAAAGAAAGAACCATAGTACAGATGCAAAGATATCTATATATAGTAAGGAGGAAGCATAGCCCATGCTAGCGTCATATGGACGCATAGCCACAAGTCCATATAGAGACATAATGTGTCGGATAACTCTAAATCCAACATGTAGGATAGTCTGCAGAGCTTGATATGCGTCCTCGGGCAGCGCAGCCGCAAGGCTTGCAAGTAGGTCCTGTTCAGCGGTCGGGTCCATATTGAGTATGGCACACTAGGTACGAGGGATGTGTAGCGCTACTGACGGCATACCCCGGGTGTGATAGTCAATGTCAACGGTCGTGTTACAGCGTAGACGTGGTGACAGGCAGAGTTCGGCGAGAGTCCTGTCTCGAGAGCGTAAGTATGAGGTTCGGCTAGCAATACTCAATGGGGTGACTCTCCGGTTCTGTGCCCCCTGTAGAGAAGAGTGTGGAGGTGGGGGGAGGAAAATAATGACCTGTGTGCAACAGTGTGAGGTCTGGGAGCACATTGGACTGGAGTGCTGAGGGTGGTGCAGGAGATGGAGACGTGAAAAAGCGAGAAGAAAATGATGATGCGAAAGCCGAGTCAGTATGATACAACAAGTCATGAGTGGTTAATGTCTGGGGGAGCAAAACGTAGGTGACGTCGAGAACGTCAGGCGCAGTGCGATCGAAACTACGAGTGGAGCGGGGAGGCAACGGTACGTAGTTCAGTATGTAGAGTCGAGTCGATGCGAGTCGTAGCGTATCAGCCACTTAGTAAACAGTAACAAATAGGGGAGAACGGGCGTCCGACAGCGCATATGTGTCCTTCCAACAGAGAGGGTTAAGGGAGAGAGGTCAGACGGCTGCACGCGCGACTCTGAACCTCGAGACTCACCTAGTGAGCGAGAGGGTTGAGGAAGAGAGGCGAGGGAGCCCCTTTCCCCCTCTCGCTCACTAGGTGAGTCTCGAGGTTCAGAGTCGCGCGTGCAGCCGTCTGACCTCTCTCCCTTAACCCTCTCGCTCGCTAGCTCGTTTAGCCTGTCTCATTTCAGCTACCCACCATCCTCTGCCCTTTGTACATTTGTAGTAGCGTACGTTCCCATCTTCAGGGGAGTTATACACACCATCAGGTAGGATTCGAATACCGGTGCAATCAATGTCACCATTTTCTTGGTATCTATTCAGTGCTCTGGTGCAAGACCAAGCCGAGTTAAGGCAGGATATTGTGTCAATATCTCGCGCCATTGTTGTTGGGACAATGTTACGCCAGATATCTACTTGGCTGGAGTCAGAGCGCTGCCAAAGGCACAGGTTCAACTAGTCGAGACATGCAGAGGCGACCTATAGAGACTAGTAGATAGGAGGGGAAAGCCAGAATCAAGCATACAGTTGCTGGCAACAATAACATGAGGAGGTCAACTCCATTCAATGATGACAAATTACAACGGTAGGTCGGAGAGAGCGGTTTATCACTCTGACACCTTCGCCTACAGGACTGTGAACGTGTGTATGGTCTACATATAATAATGGGATACATGAGTCGTACCGCTAAAGTCCATTCTCGCCAATATTCTTCCAGAGCAAAGCGAGAACAAGTCCGCGAGGTAGCCATCGGAAAAACTGGTACAGCGCCGATCTCTTCGCAAGTGACAAGTACCTTGGTGGGTGCTCCCTCAGGACAGCCTTCACGACCTTTCGCGAGAATACATTGGCAGGCGTGGGCCGGTTCTCCTGCACAAGCTCCAGCTTCTTCATTATCGGGACTTTGTAGGCGCTCCAGAGGGTGTCGTCTGGAATGTTGATACGCGAGAGCTGGTTCGAGACGATGTTGGACCTGACGCCGCCAGGGGCGAGGAGCACGACTTTTATGTTCAATGGTGTGCACTCCATTTGGAGCGTCTCGGTGATTGAGTGGACGGCGGCTTTGCTGGAACAGTAGGGTCCGCTCCATGGGATGGGTCTATGCTGGCTCATAAATGGCTTGAAGACAGAGCAAACTGGATGTAGACGTACATGTGCCCAGTCACAGAGCCGACATTGACGATAGTGCCTTTCTTCCGAGCAGCCATATGGGGTATGACCGTCTTTGCCATGCGTATGATCCCAAAGACGTTCGTGTCATACGTTTGCATGAACTCCTCCATGCTGTAGTCGATGAGCGGTGCTGCGTCCGTTTATCAATAAGGAGATCCTGAACAGCCACAGCATAAGTACGATCCTCACCAGTGCCGGACATTCCTGCGTTGTTGTAGAGGATATCTATCTGACCTTCCTTCTCAATGACCACACGGACAACCTCCTTCACGTTGTCGTCCTTCGTTACATCCAGGGTAAGCTTGTGGATGTTCTCGTGAGGCTTCATGTCGTCCATAGACTCCAAACGGCGCGCGGTAGCATAGACTATGCAGCCTTTGGTAGCAAACTCCTCCGCTCTTGGGACCCATCTTCAGACATAGACTGATGCGAGAAGACCGAAAAGACGTACAGCGCGAAGCCACAACCGCCCTTCGAACATCCAGTTATGAGGACGACAGTCTTGTTATTAGTCATGCACTACGGCTTGCAGTGTGTCCAGGAAAGAGTTCGTAATCTGCTGGTCAGGGCAGAGAATGCACAGCCTAGTAAGTAGTATGTAGCGAGTCTGAAAATGGTGTTTTTCTACGTTAGCCGTAAAATTGAGTGTTCGATGGGCGCAGAGCCGACGGGCGGCGAGACGACACGGACACCAGCGGCCGAGCCGTGTCCGAGTGGAGATGAGCGGACATGTACGTATGTAGTATTGGCCCGATCATCGGTGTGTGAGGCTGCGCGCAAGACTCTATTAAGGTATTACGGAGAGATGAGTACTAGTATGTACTGAACAGTACTATTGTAGTAGTCACTGGGCGTGTGCAACATGTCAATCACTGTTAGGCTCGTGGTCGGAGAGTACTATGTAGTGGCGGTGACGAGATTCAGTAAGTTACATACTCGTGTTCAATCACTATAAATGTAGTATGCCAGGTTCAATTTTCATACTCACTTGTGAACAGGGTTAGTGATAGCTGAGAGCTCAATCCTTTATTATCAATTACAGTGTTTTGAATGGCTGCGTGTAAACAGACTAGCTACGTGGCCCTTCCCCTCCGGGCTGCTCGCCTAGGTCCTTCACCCCAAGTCCGCCACAAATACTGCAAAACCCATCCTCGAGGTAACCATTGCACGAGGCGCCACCACCTGGACGCCGATCCAAGCGTCAAGTATCGCGGAGGCCTGGGGAGCAAGACTTGGTCCACCATCTCCTGGGCGAAATGCTCGGCGGGCATGGGGTTGTTGGCCTGGGTGAGAAACAGCTTGTATAGGACCGACTCAATGTACGAGGAATACAAGCTGTTCGGGGGGAGCTGCACGCTGGATCCTTGGTTCACCGCGATGTTCGACTTTACGCCACTGGGGGAGACGAGGACGACGTCGACGTTGAGCGGCTTGCACTCCATGTACAGCGTGTCTGCGATCGAGTGGACGGCAGCTTTGCTCGAGGCATCGATACCTGACCATGGCATGGGTCTAGAAATTGAATGAGACGTCAAATCCGTACAACAGAGCGCTCGTGGCGTACATTTCGCCCGCAATAGAACCTGTGATGACGACAGTGCCTTTGCGACGAGCAGCCATGTGCGGGATGACAGCTTTTGCCATACGGATGACTGAGAAGAGATTCGTGTCGTAAACACGTAAGATCTCATTCATCTCAGCATCGACGACTGGCCCTGTTTGAAGTATTTGTTGAGTACAAGCGATGGTGAGGAGCTCCGGGAGGTTGTCAAGCTCACCCGTGTGGCCCACCCCCGCATTGTTCACGAGGATATCAATCCTGCCCTCTCGGTTGATGATGTTCTGGACGACCTCCGCAATCTCATCGTCCTTCGTGATATCCAACGCGAGTTTTCGGATGCTTTCTGATCGGAATCCGGCCATAGCTTCCACTCTCCGAGCAGTCGCATAGACAATGCATCCTTTGGATGCAAATTCTTGACACCTAACCGCGTCATCGTCTCAACATCGACACAGCATATGAAGAAGGGAAGATTCACAAAGCAAAGCCTATGCCCCCTGTTGAGCATCCAGTCACAAGTACCACGGTGTTGTTGTAGGTCATAACGATCTCTGTCGATGGTGGGCGGGTTTTGGTTGAACATCCGCGGAGGACAGAACATTTCAGCGCGTCCGCTGTGGGAAAGAAGCAGGATGGTTCTCCGGGCGTAAGCTTGACTTCCAGAAGATAGCAACAGTCCGACAGTGACCGTGTACTTTGTTTCGGGAACTACCGGGCCGTCACTTGCACTTCCTTACAGTTTTAATGGGCTCGAGAGATCAATGCAGGTGGTACAACTTAGTGACGCTCAAAGTCCGCGCTCGCATGTTTGCGAGTTCTGCGTAGCCTCTGTGAGTGCCTAGCGCTTGGTCTGTCAGAAGAATCGCAGGGAAACTCAGCAGTCACATCGAGAATTGACACACCACGTCAAGGATTGTCCACGCAGGTCTATTTGTCGATGTTGCCAATTCCGACATTGTTCACCAGAACGTCAATCTGACCTCCAGCCACAACAATTCTTCACCGTTCATAGTATCCAACGCGCGCTTCCGAGATGTCGTGTGTGCTTGAAGATATTCGATCCGTGGCTTCGACTTTGCAAATTGGTCGCATTGATGATACAACCTGTCACCGCGAACGTCTTACATTTAGTGGGAACCACAAAGTCGCAATCGTAAGTCTCTGCGCGGGAAGAAAACTGAGAAAGCCTTACTATGCATGAATTTGTTGTTACTCTTCGAACATACAGTATAGTAACCACCGTCTTCTCCTTCGACCTAGCGACCCCAATGCAATGCATTGTGAGAAAAGAAAGATCATCGAGTTTCCGGGAAGTGTCCGCAGTCTCGAAAACAATCCTACACAGATAATGCACAGGGGACCAAGCAGATGTGAGCACCACACGGACATGCGAGCTTGGGGGAATCATGGCACTCAGTAAACCCAGGGAGATTCGTCTGCTGATATGGATGCCGAATGATGATGCGAGGCGGTTGAATGTATATCATATCCACACTCAAGTGCCCTTCAGTGCTACCATGCTATACCTCCTCCACAGGTACCGCAACACCCATACTCGAGGTAGCCATTGAAAGAAACGAAACCAGGTGGACATCTTCGCAAGCGTCATATACCTCGGAGGGTGTTGCTGCAGAACCGCGGCAACGACCTTCTCGGCAAACTGCTCTGTCGGCATAGGATTGTTAGTTTGACTGCTAGTGACCTTCCTGAGAATGGCCTGGACGTAGTCCGACCACAGGCTGTCAGAAGGAAGGACGATATAAGGAGCTTGATTGACAGCGATATTCGACTTGACACTGCCAGGAGAGACCAGGACGACGTCGATGTTGAGAGGGGTGCATTCCATGTACAGGACGTCGGTGATGGAGTGAACGGCGGCTTTACTGGAGCAGTATGGGCCACTCCATGGGATGGGACTAGAAGTCGGGATTAGAAATGAACACCGGCGTGAGCAAGTAATGATGGCCACCCACATTTCGCCTCCTATTGAGCCTATATTGACAATTGCGCCGCGTTTACGAGATGCCATGTGGGGGATGACTGCCTTGGTCATTCGTATGACTGAGAAGACGTTCGTGTCGTACATGTGCATAAAGTCGTTGATGTCATTGTCGATCAACGCGCCTTTATATGACATATAATCATACAGGCTTTCGGCTTGAATTCCAAATTCCTAGACTCACCAGCGTTGCTGATGCCAGCGTTATTGACCAGAACATCTATTTGACCTTCGGCTTCGATGATGCTGCGGACCACCTCTTGGATGTTCTCGTCCTTAGTAACATCCAGCGCGAGCTTCCGGACGCTGTCATAGCTGAAGCCGTCCATAGACTCAACTTTGCGCGCCGTGGCGTAAACAAGACATCCGTGTGCTGCAAATGCGTCGCAACTGTGACCACCATGAGGTTTTGAGGAAAGGCAGATATGAGCGGACGCACAGTGCGAAGCCGATGCCGCCCTTCGAACAGCCGGTGACAAGAACTACTCTTTTGACGTGGGGCATTGGCGAGATAGTGAGCTGTGCTGCTGATTCAGAGATGAGAGCGAGAGGCACCGAGGCGCAAGGTCGTGGGATGTGGCAAAGAAGCACGGCGGAGGGATTGTCGTCGGTAAGTACTCATGCCTGCTGAGTTTGAGTGTGATGATGGTAACTGGTGTCGAGTGCCTTGGGGTGGGCGTTGAGTGCCAGAAAGGGAAGGATATAAACAAGTGACAACATGACAGGCGTCTCCCGGGCGAGATTACCGGGCGAGGGGCGCTAAGGGAGGATGTTTGAACAAGACCTGGCGTTTTGGCTGAGCATTCCTGAGAGCGATACAAACCCTTGCACGGCGCGGATATAGAGTCCTTCGCGGGGAACTCTCAGTTGCTCCGTTCACCCCAGCCGATGCTCATGCACATGTCCTCCCCGACAGAACTCTATCTACCTTCTACTCTCCCCTACCCCATCAAGCTCGTCTCTCTCGTCGCCCAGCCCAACTCCGACATACACCGCGGTACCCGTCTCCTCGATTACTCTTTCACCCACCTCGCCACAGACCCGGATGCGCGCCCCGAGCTCCGTTTCGGCACATGGGACTCCTCTCTCGAGGGCACCCTATCCAAGTGGTCCTTCGCAAAGGGCGACATCATCTCCGAACGTCGCGCACGAGAGACCCCAGCTGCCTTCATCATCGAACCATGCAAACATGGCGTCCAGCTGGGCGGGCTCTGTTGTCTTTGTGGGAAGGATATGACAAGGTTCGTGCTAATCTCTCCGTGCATACGCGGTTCTCTCGTGTCCAGCATGGTTGCTTCATCCATCACTCCCCCTCCAGCTTTGATTACACCGGCTTCTCGGACGCGTCCCGTGCCTCCATCCAGATGACCCACCTCGCCAACGGACCCACTGTCTCTCTGGAAGAAGCTCAGCGCATTGAGCAAGAGACCGCGCAGCACCTCTACCGCTCTCGCAAGCTCTCCCTTATCGTCGAT
Source organism: Lignosus rhinocerotis TM02 (assembly GCA_000743315.1). NCBI lineage: Eukaryota > Fungi > Basidiomycota > Agaricomycetes > Polyporales > Polyporaceae > Lignosus > Lignosus rhinocerus. The sequence goes on along the minus strand of KN050048.1, from coordinate 93,511 downwards.
CTCGATCAGACTATAGTCCATGCCACCGTCGATCCAACTGTAGGGGAGTGGATCACCGAGGGTGAAGCATGGGAAGAGCGCCAGGCGAAGAAGGCTGCTAGCGCGGCCGAGAAGGGCGAGGACGAGAAGAAGGATGCTGACGCTGATCACACCACCGACACGGAGGATGAAGTCAATCCCAACTGGGAAGCATTGAAGGATGTTAAGAAGTTCAGACTCGGTCCGGAGGTACTTGGACAACCTCACCAACGGCACAAGGGGAAGGGAAAGGAAAAGCACATCGAGCAGGATGGATGCATGTACTTCATCAAGCCGCGGTACGTACGCGCCACAGTCTTCCTGGGAGCATCAATCCGTGTAGAGACCCGTTAGTGGTGGGTTATGTGTACCCTTGGGCTACGCTACACGCTCATCGTATCATAAACCCTCGGTGGAATGATGCGATTAGCGTGTAATGAAGGTATATGCAATGCATCCTTCAGGCGAGGTTATGCTCCCAAATCCGTCCCTAGATCTTTTCTCGCTTACGCGACAGCAGCCCTGGCCTAACAGAGTTTCTGCATTCATTGGCGACCAAGTATGAGATGCACGTTTATACCATGGGTACGCGTGCTTACGCAGAGGAAGTATGTGCCGCCATCGACCCCGGCGGCAAGATTTTTGGCAACCGTATTTTAAGCCGAGATGAGAGTGGCAGTGAGCGCGCTTTTCCTCATGACCGCGAGCTGTGGCACTGACGTATTGGAATGAGGTCTGACGCAGAAGAGCTTACAACGGCTGTTTCCTTGTGACCAGTCGATGGTGGTCATTATTGATGATCGCGCGGACGTGTGGGAATGGAGCCCGAATCTTGTCAAGGTCATTCCTTGTAAGTCCGAGTTTGTAGCTTCTCTGTCCGGCAATCTAACATGCAGTGTACAGACGACTTCTTCGTCGGGATCGGCGACATAAACTCTGCCTTCCTGCCCAAACTACAACCCATGACACCTGTCGTCCCTCCCCCTCCTACAACAGCCGATCCATCAGGACCTGAACCAATTGCGACACTTCCCGATGGGCAAGATGACGACGAATCCGACTTGGATGAGGATTTGTTGGAATCTGATGGGCCATCATCACCAACCCTGGAAGATGACCTTGCTGAGCTGGAAAAGGATGAGATGCTCGAACGAAATACGCTAGCTCTCGAAGCGCAGCTCGAAGAACGTCCCTTGGCGAAGGAGCAAGAGAAGCTCCAGAGTTCTGCAGACGAGGCTGTGGAAAGTGGAGAGCAGAAATCGTCCGAGATCCCACAGAACGGGTCCGCGGAGTCCATTCCTCAGAAGAAGGAGAAGCCTGTCCGGAAAGCACTGCTAAAGAACGACGATGCGGAGCTTGACAGGGTTAAGAAGGTACGTCGTGATGCAGTACCTTTTACATATTGTCACCCACCATCGACAAAAGATCTTGGACTTTGTACACGAGCGGTTCTATACCGCATTTGACACGCGAGACTCAAACAAGGCATCGAAGAAACAGGGAAAACGGCAGGAAGTTGAGCATGACGTCCGGGTACGTTCTAAATTGAGCTATACCATCAAACGTGTGCTAAGTCCATGTAGACCATCATTCCCCAGATCCGACGGGATACACTTGCCGGTTGTCATCTGCTGTTCACAGGCATCATTCCTGTTGGCGCCGCACCGGAGACAATGGAGATATGGAAAACGGCGACCGCCTTCGGTGCACAGTGCTATACCGAACTATCATCCATTATCACACATGTTGTCACGGTCCAGGTACTGACTTTCTCCATATCCGAGAGATCATTCGCAGCCTCATTGCCTGAATCTCCATCCTTGCAGCACAACTCACAGAAGATCGACACTGCCAGGCGGAAGTACCCCGAAATAAAAATCGTCTGGGTGCGCTGGCTCAACGACTCGCTTGCTCTCTGGCAACGGCAGGACGAGACACCGTACCTGCTCGAGCCTGAGCCACCTGGTGGGGCAGGGGGCAGCGCTGCGCTTGCGAGTCCCCCTTCGGATTCTCATCGGATTAGTTCTGACCCGGAGCCGGACGCAGATGACTGGGACCAGCTCATCGAGGGCGGGCGCGCGCTCGGCGCGATTGGCGTCGAGGGTCCCGGGGGTGGGGGCGGAGAGGGCGAGAAGCTCGAGCTGGACGAGGTTGACTGGGACGCCATCAACAATGAGGTTGAGGCGGCGATGAACGAGAGTGATGACGACGGTGAGGGCGGGAGTGTCAAGAGCGGGATGTCGGAAGATGAGGGGTCGTGGACGGACGAGACGAACAGCATCATCAGGTGAGCGTGCCGCCCTACATGCATCGTGCAAGGAACACACATAGTTACGCGACCCGTCCGCTCGTAGCAGTACGACATCGTCACCACGGCTGAAGCGGAAACGTGTACGCAGCCTCACGCCGTCAGAAATCGGCTCGCTGAACGGCGCGGACTCTGATGTGCTCCGTTCCCCGCTTGCGAAGCGCAAGAAGCTCGCGGCGGGCCGGTCTGGCGCGTCGCGGCTAAAGGAAGCGTTCACGGCCGAACAGCTGCGTGCCAAGTCTAGGAGTGGAGATGACGACGACGACGGCAGCATACGCAGTCAACGATCATCCCCAATAAATGGCGGCGGGGAGGACGAGGACGATGACGACGATGAAGACGACGATGGCGGGAGCGAGTATAATATGGTCGAGGACGACTTCCTGGCGCGTGAGCTCGAGGCAGAATTGGGATAGCCGATGCTGATCCTCGACAATTCGCCTGCGCTGCGTTCTCATGGGACTATTGTGGTGTGCTTTCGGGAGTCGTTCGTCCGTCTCTGCTGTGTTTGGCCTGTTCGTAACTTAGCTGTGTGGTATGGTAGAATAGTGTCATTTATTGCAGTCTGTAAATTTGTAGTATACATATACCTGCGATGCTTTCACCTCACTCACAATACTAGGGATACCTTTGTCTCAGTGTATCATCCATGTATCATCTAATTTCGGGAGGATCAGGCTACAAGTGTAAACAAGCGATAAGAGACAATTCGGTCAGTTGCGAAGACGGAGACGCTTCTCTACATATTGTACTTTATCTTTAAGGTATCAAAATACATACACCATCATACTGAGTTCGTGCCGTGTGGATCCTCTAGATAGCCCTTGTATAAACTCCACAACCTCGATACCTTCCGGCCGGTCACCTCCTTGAAGATGTGCTCGTCGTACTCCTTGTCTTTGAGGCCTTCATTGAGCTCGCGGATGGATCCGTCGCCGTACCTATCCTCGATCCATTGTAAGAAGTAAGCGGTCGTCTGATAACCCGCGTCCCAATCTCCATCACCGGCATCCCTCTTCCAATGGGGCGGAGAGTATCCCACATTCAATCGGATCCAATCTATAAAGTCCACGAAGTTCTCCTCAGGCGTATGCCGTGCAGGCACAGGCAGACAAAAAAAACAGACCTGCAATGCCCTCGATGAGGCCGCTGGGACACTTGCCCTTGCCGTTGTGCTGGTAGCAATGGACCATCTCGTGGACGAGGACTCCGAGGATCTCGTCCTTGGCGCGTGACTGGGAGTTGCGGACGTGATCGAGAGAGAAGTGGATCTCTTTGTGCGTCGGGGAGCCGAAGGTGTGCGCGACGCCAGGCATGGGCCGGAGGACAAGCGTTATGCATTCAACGCTAAGTGGGAGGCGGCACGAGCACCACCGAGAAGCATTCAAAAATATCATCAGAACGGCACCGTGACCGAGAAGATACGATCGGAGTTGAGGAAGCCGGCATCAGGAGGGATGGAGGCGACCGTCAGGCGGTGTTCGAGGTATTTATAGGGTCAAGTCTATGGCTCACTTGGTCGGGACGGACTCGGGTGTGTAGAGCCAGGCGCAGACATTGACGACAGCATTCCGTAATGCTTCGTTTGGGCGAATGTGGTCAAGGAAGAGCGTCGCGCCAGGATGTGCGAGGTCCTCAATGCGAAGATTGAAGGTAGGGATGGGCCATTTTGACTCTGAATCGTGGTGAGGTGATGGTGGCATGGTATGCAACAGTGCTTAGGTGGTTTGTTGTCACAAGGGAAAGAATGTCCTTGGAGTCGGACAAGTTGAACTACTAGGACGACGCCAAGTTGAGCGTGACAGGGCGTCACGTTGCGCTGATTGTAGCCTAGTACTAGGATGTCGGACGTTTGCCGTCATTTGCGCCGCACGGAGCGTTCTCCCGCTTGTCCGGCGCAGGCTTCGAAGACTCCTTCTCGTCGTAAGCTTCATCTTCTGATTCGTTCAGCTGACCTTTTGTCGAGTGCTTGAGTGGCTCAATATCCAACCCACTTGTTACAACTTACATCATCATGCCCTTCACTTCTGCGGCCTCGGGCGGTTCACCTCAGCGACACAGCGTTTGCATTCGCTATAAAAGGCCTCAATGATTTGCACATTCGAGTGTATCTCGAGCAATCCGCCTCTCGGGATGGCTAACGGACTTCGTCGTCTCTCATTCCTTCTCCCCGCTCTCGCGATCGGAACCACGTCCGCGCAGCTTTACAGCTTCCCTGATTGCGCCAATGGTCCACTCAAAAACAACACGATCTGCGATGTGACAAAAGACGCAATCACTCGGGCCAGAGCCTTGGTCGATCTTTTCACCGACGAGGAGCTCACGAACAATGCAGACAACTTAGCGCCTGGCGTTCCTCGTCTGGGTCTCCCCCCGTACAACTGGTGGTCTGAAGGACTTGTAGGTTACAGGCGCACTCCACAGATTCTGCTTTTCAACTCACGTGTCCATCCAGCATGGCGTTGCTACAAGTCCTGGAGTCATATTTGCACCTTCCGGCGAATTCAGCTATGCAACTTCCTTCCCGCAGCCTCTTCTCACAGGGGCTGCCTTTGACGATCCGCTCGTCCAAGCAATCGCTTCCGTAATCAGCACGGAGGGTCGTGCCTTCAACAATGTTGGTCGTGCCGGGATTGACTACTGGACGCCCAATATGAATCGTAAGCTTCCCCGATTTTCATTACGTGTCTCAAGTTCACTTATATCGACATCTTAGCGTTCAAGGACCCCCGGTGGGGGCGCGGACAGGAGACTCCGGGAGAAGATCCCTACCATATCCAACAATACGTCTATAACCTAGTCCTTGGCCTCCAAGGCGGCCTCGACCCTAAGCCGTATTTCAAAGTCGCTGCTGACTGCAAGCACTTTGCTGCATACGACTTGGAGAATTGGCATAATATCCAGCGCTACGAATTTGACGCCAAAGTTACTACACAGGATCTTTCGGAGTTTTATCTCCCTCCCTTCCGGACGTGCGTTCGCGATGCGAAGGTAGCCAGCGTTATGTGCTCGTATAACTCCGTGAACGGAATCCCCTCATGTGCGAACAAGTTCCTCCTCCAAACTATGCTGAGGGACACATGGGGCTTCACGGATGACCGATGGGTGACGAGCGACTGCGATGCGGTGCAGAACATCTACGATCCTCATCACTTTACCGACACCCCTGCACAGGCTGCGGCAGACGCATTGCTTGCAGGCACGGACATAGACTGCGGAACATTCTCGTCAATGTTCCTTCCGGACGCTCTTGCACAGGGCATGGTCACCTCGGACGATCTGAAGAAGGCCGTCGTCCGCCAGTATGCGTCTCTCGTCAGGTATGTGTTTCAACGTCGCCATAAGTACTACTTCTCTGAGCGGGATCTAATGCCTCCGGCAGGCTTGGATACTTCGACCCTCCGGAGTTACAGCCCTACCGCCAGCTTGGCTGGTCCGACGTCAACACGCCAGAGGCACAGCAACTCGCCTACCAAGGAGCTGTCGAGGGGATGGTCCTGCTGAAGAATGATGGCACCTTACCGCTCTCTAAGAGCATCCACAAGGTGGCGCTCATCGGGCCGTGGGCGAACGCAACACACGCTATGCAAGGCAGCTACGAAGGCGTCGCGCCTTTCCTAGTCAGCCCCCTCCAGGGAGCGCAGCAGGCCGGTTTTGAAGTCGATTATGTGCTCGGCACCGGCATCACCACTCCTAACGACACTAGCGGCTTCGGGGCTGCCGTCGCTGCAGCGAAGCGTGCGGACGCGGTGATCTTCGCGGGAGGACTGGACGAGACAGTAGAAAGAGAGGCCCTGGATCGCGAGAACATCACCTGGCCTGGTAACCAGCTCGACCTCGTCGCGCAGCTCGAACGGGTCGGAAAGCCACTTATCATAGCCCAGTTTGGAGGCGGTCAGCTCGACGACACAACGTTAAAGAATAGCCATGCGGTATGTCACATCTTTCTCGCATATGCATTCTCCATCTCAGGTCCCGCCTCCGAGAAACTTGTGTTTCAATGACTGACACTGACATGCTGCGTAGGTTAACGCGATTCTATGGGGTGGATATCCCGGTCAAAGTGGAGGTGCAGCCCTCTTCGACATCCTCGCCGGAAAGGTAGCGCCCGCTGGACGCCTGCCGATCACACAGTACCCAGCAGCGTACACGGATCAGGTACCCATGACGGACATGTCCCTTCGCCCAAGCGCGACGAACCCCGGGCGAACTTACAAGTGGTACACCGGCCGGCCCGTGTTCGAGTTCGGCTTCGGTTTGCACTACACAACCTTCTCCTTCTCCTGGGCCGCGAAGTCTAGCGCGAGCTTCAATAGGCCCCCTCGCACGTACAGCATCGCGAAGCTCGTCGCGAACGGGAAGCAGAAAGCCACGTTCCTCGACCTCGCGCCCCTCGACACGTTCGCGGTGCGCGTGACGAACACGGGCAAGGTCACCTCGGACTATGTTGCGCTCCTGTTCGTGAGCGGGAAGTTCGGCCCTGTGCCACATCCGAACAAGCAGCTCGTGTCGTACACGCGCATGCATGGGCTCGCCCCGCGGAAGAGCGCCATTGCAGAGCTGCCGGTGACGCTCGGCGCCATCGCGCGGGCTGACGAGAGCGGAGCGCAGTGGGTGTTTCCCGGGACGTACACCATTGCGCTGGATACTGCTGGGGAGCTGAAGCACACATTCACGTTGACCGGTGAGGCGGCGAAAATCGCGGACTGGCCGGCTGATACAAGTTCATAGGGAGTTCGTAACAGATGACTTACTTACAACTGCATATGTAACATTCTTTCTCGACATGTAACTGATATACTCGTGATCAAAAGGATTGCAATTGTTTCTTCGCAATACCGAGTGGTGACGACGATAGTGGTTCAGTATCGATTCGGGCGTCCAAAATAATGTACAGTGTTTAGAGCACGGTTCGCCGACATTGTAGTATGTGCAGTCGGCCGTTTGCCGTGGCCTGCATATTTAGAGATCGGAAAACCAACAACGCCCAACCAAGTGTGAGCAAAGTCGAGTCATGATCTACTGGTCTTCCACGGCGAGCGCGTTGTACGTCGGACACAAGTCAGACCACGCCTGCGGAACAGGGTTGGCAGCCTTGACATCAGGGATGTCCTCAGCGAAGACGACGGCAAACCCGGCATCCAAGTGGAAGTCGATGTGGCAGTGAAGGAACCACGGGCCGGGGTTGTCTGTTTGGAAGCGGATCGTGACATTGTCTCCGGGCGTGCCGGTGCTCACAACGTCGCGGAAGACGGGATTGTCAAAGTTGTCTACGGTGCTGCCGGCGCTACGCACGACGGCGAAGGCGTGCTGTTCGTTCGTGAGAGAATGAGTGCCTAAGTGAGGTAGAGGAGGAATGGGAGAACGTACACCGTGCAAGTGGAATGGGTGCGGGGAACCCGGTGCCCCGGAAGACGCGGGGAGGGTTATCTCGATGGACGCGTTGGACGGGAGGGGAATGACGTCGCCATCGGGCAAGAGGTTCTGTGCTGTGTTCGCACCGCTCAGGATCTGCAGGAGTACAGGAACACTCGGGGGTGTGAAGGTGGCGCCGTTGATGAAGAAGTTCGAACCGTTCTGCATGGTTATCCGCTGTCAGTGATGGCACAGTGCCAGAGAGGTAATCGCCTACAAAGCTAAATGCCATATTAATTGCCACATCCGCGCCCCCACGGACTGGCTTGCCGGGCTGCATAAGAAGTCAGTCAAAGTATGTTGACGGAGAAGATGCAAAGTTGTCACGCACCACCGGCATCGAAGCCAGAGGGTGCAAGTTGGTCTCGACCAGCGGCTTGACGGAGGGTGGCTGCGTCGTGGTAGGTTCGGCGTCCGGTGCACCGTCGTAACGCAGTATAGCGGAGTTGATGCCAGCAGCGAAGCCTCTCGTGCCGACATTTGGATTGGCCCGAATGAAGTAGTTGTCCACCTCCTGGTCAGCAGTGAGCTGGAAGAGCAATATCAGCTCAAGGACATTATTGGGACACAGATAACACATACGACGAACGAGTAACGTTGAGCAGCGAAGATCTGGATAGAGTCGACCTCGAGAGGTTGAGTGTTGATGCCGTCGGCCTCGATGACGGTCATGCTGTGATTATCGATGCTGAAGACATGATTCGGATTGCAGGAGAGCGACACCAAACGGAAACGGTAGCTAGAAATCTCTGTCAGTGATAGTACATAGTTGTGTAGTTTCAGGACCCACCGTTTGCCTTGCGTAACATGTATTACAGCCAACTCGGCGGTGGGAGTCCGAGTACTGCGACCGAGGCCGTTGATGACGGTCGAGTCGGCAGCCCTGAGGATAGGATCAAAGAAGCATGAATCATGACATGGGACAACGCTGGTGTAAGCTGCTTACGGGAATCGTGAGCCGAGCTTGGCAGCAACGTGATACCAGTCGGCCAGCGTTATAACGGTCGACTCTGGAGGCATGCGGGTCAGGACACTCATGAGGGCATGGCTCTTAGATATCTACCGTCATCGATGTCGAAGCGGCTAGCATGCGGATCTTGAGGATCATACACGACGAAGGGACCCCTCAAACCGTCACAGTACTGTGTAGAGAGATGGCTGTGGTACCAGAATGTACCTATTGAACAGTTTACATCAGTTATTGCATAGACGCGAGGACGAAGTATATCACACCAGCTTGGTCGGGAACCTGGAAGTCATACAGGAAAGAGTGTCCGCTAGCGATGGGACACTGATTCACAAACGCGGGGCCGTCTGCCCAGGTGGTGCCCTTCTGGAAGAAACCATGCCAATGCTTTGGTCGAGTTGAGCGCTGGCTTGATGATACATAGAAAGCATGAGTGTTACTCACAATGCTAGTCGTTTTCAGCATCGTGTGGTTGGTCATCTCATCAATGAGATTGAGCTGGAAGCGGTCTCCCTGTGACAAATACGGTGCTAAGACAGTCATACGGGGAATCGGAGTTGGTGAGGTCCCCACCTTCTTGCCAGTAATGAGGGGCGCCGGGAACAAGCCGTTCACGACGACGGCATCACGATTGAACCCATCAGGGCTGATCACAGCGTTCGTGACCTTGAGGTCGGCAACGGGGCCGATAGCAGCATACGCTGCCGTAGCGAAGGAAAGAGTGATGAAGGAGAGCAACGACTGGAATCTCGCCATTGCAGATGGGACTGCTCAAGTGGGCCTCAAGTTGTGTTGACAAGGATCCGGGGTCGTATCCTTTATACTGGTTCAGACAGGGCAGCGTTCTCGCACAAATGGACGAAAGCCTGCCACCAGTGCTATGTACACCTCAGCGGCCCTTGTCGGAATCTGGCCATGTTTGGGCCGACCATGACGCCGGTGCGCATTCAATCGAAATGGCCCTGAAAGCGGTCGTCGCGCGAAACCTAAGGGGTCCATGAGAGTCAAGAATGACTGACAGCCTTACCACGCGTCTCACGGAGGTTGTTCGCGCGCCAACAGGGAGTCGATCTGGAAGACGCATCCGGATTGGCGCAGTTCGGTGCCGGAGGATCACAATACCTGGCATGATGGTGAACTCCATCAACAAAGACATTACCAAAGGCATTGACGCATGTAACAGGGCTTCTCGGGGGACTGCACGCTGCATTTAGCCACAATCTTGGTCCTCACGAACGATGCTGCACGTTGATATGCGGTGGTGTTATCGATACACCAATCACGATGACGATGGACGTAGTTATGGCCATAGAGGCATTGCTCTTACCTAGTCCGAGGGTCAGAAATTCATCAATAGTGATTAAAATTCATGTAGACTTGCCATGAAATGTGGCATTTGTCTGTCACAATTAATGGTCGTTGGGAACACCATTTGTAGCGCAGACTCGGAGGGACTATGGCTTCCGCCGACAGACGAGCCGTGGCTGCACTGACCCGGTAGAGAGGGTGGGTCCCCAACATCAGCAGGTACGCAGATAGAGCGCAGAAGTGGGAGAAGATGCTCCGAGTCACTGCCTGAGAGTCGGCGTTGTGGCAAACCTGATCCGCCCAGGATGTGAACAAACAAGCCTGCCATAAAAGGAGAAGCGCCACCTCATCCCGAGTGTCTGATGCTCAAAGCGCCCACAATGTTGATCTTCATCATCCCAGTCAGCTTGCGACGCTGTCTTGCTCGACATCGCGCAGCTCCTTCTTTGGCCAGCATGGCGTGCACAGACTCGATGTGACCTGCAAGGATGAAGCTGAAATTTTCCCAGTGGTGAGAGCGATAGCTCCTGATTGAGTGGCCAATGAGTGTTCACTCTCCCGCCCATTTGCCTCATAATACAGGAACGGTGGTTTGGTTACGATGTCAAGAAGGGCCTCGACTTCTCCGACTTCTCCCGGAGTGAAGAGCCCGCGAGCCATGTCAGGGCCTGGGTCAGCCAGCAGTCATCGTCCCAATTGCTCATAAGCTTCCCCGCCTCGGAGAGTTCCTCTCCAGCAAATGCATGTATGCTGACGCCGCGGCTTGCGCTTACAGTGCTTTAATGACAGTATGCCGTGCTTCTGAGGCGATACCCGCCATTACGTTTGCTTTGCACCACGTTATCCCTGACGGTGAGTTTCTGTCCCAGCCAGTGGTGTAGTGGTAATACGGAGACTCATACCGTCTGTCCAGCATCTCGCTTTCCGTGTGACACAATAGGGCTGCCATACGGTTGCAATGTACTGCCTTTCTTCATTCTCGCACTAATACACAGACCAATGGTACGTATCGCCTCTCACTCTAATTACTTGCCATATACATCGTGACTTTCTTCTCATGCTTGAATCCCATGATTGTTTCATATGACCCCCAGGAGAAGCAGGCACCGACTTTCTTGAATGAACGATGGGATTAGCTTGAGAGATTAGTGCTGCAGTGGTCGTCAGTCTGACTCAGCGAATGCAACGCGGCAAGAAGGTAGTTGCAGTCGGACTTCATGCCCATGCACTCTCTTCTTACTTCTGACGTACATTCTACAATTACGACAACGCGACGGATTACGTTCCCCTCAAGACATTAGATCGGCATTCTCAATGGATCAACGGAGTTAACAAGAACGCGTCTGCAGAATAGAGGTATGTTGCGGGTTGAGAGTAATCGAATCACGCTTGCTTCCCCGTATGTCTTTGCTGAACCCCAAAACTTTGGCTTTTCTCTCTCAGGCACACAATGGAACGACGTCTTCTGTTCCTTGATTCACACCCGCGCTCCCCCTCTGTGGACGGTTCATGTATTGTTGCTGCGAGGCGCGTCCACCCGCCCGACGGTCGTGGTCGCGGAGGACCGCGTCCACTCACACCAGCCTTTGACAGTTCCCACCGAGTGCCGACCGAGCCTTTCTTCACCCGCACTCCCTAGACTACATATGGCGGCCAGATTGTTTTGTGGCGCTCCACAGCAAGACCTCCGGTCATCCAGAATGATGTAGCCGAAGTTTTTCCCATGGATGAGAGCGTTCTGACCACCAATCATCTTGCCTTTCGCAGCTCATATGTCTCATCCGCTGCACTCCTGAAGCGCGACCGTTGTGAGTCCCACAATAGTGAGTCACGGTGAGCATTGTGATAGAGTAAGAAGACCATACATAGACCCCCGACTGTACAATGTTTTTGACAGCGTTGCGTTTCGTGTATAAATAGACCCCCGACTGTACAATGCTTTTGACAGTATTGGGTTTCGTGTATCGTTTTTGACAGCGTTGCGTTTCGTGTATAAATTCTGCACCCGTGTGTTCCTTGGCCAACGGCAGGGAACAAGCCGCCGACGCGTACGCATCTCGCACGAACACGGCTTCGCAACAAGCTTCTGGACAATGTCATTGGCCTTGGCAGCCATGAACCCACTGGTCTTTTCACGGAGATTGCTCAAGCTGACTGAAGCGACTTTCGTCGAACAGGAGAATCTACCTACTGCGCTGTTTGCCCTGCTACTCTCTCTCACGAGCAGCACACGGATGGCTGTCATGCGGCCCCGACAAACCGACACGGATGGTCATTGTGCGTCGGCTTAGGCCCACTTTGTACTAACGCGGGCCTATGCACATCTCACGGACGGCTAGACGGAGATGTACCTATGATCGCTCATCGCTGCGTAACGCGATCTTCTCACATATCCCTGACCGCCGCTTTGATGTCTAAATCGCGTTCTCTCGGAACCCCAACGCACCCAACAGAGGTAAGGTCGAGGACATTCCACGATAATTTCGACCACACTGAGGTATCTTGATCCCCCAAGACAGCATCGCACTATTAGTCTCCGCACTATGTCTCACGGAGAGCCACTTTGTTTCCGCCCCACACACTCGCAGTCAAGATCGCACTATTAGTCTCCGCACCATGTCTCACGGGAGAGCCACTTTGTTTCCGCTCCACACACTCGCAGTCAATCTGACTGACAGTCTCATTGCTCATGCCGCAAACACACGTCACTATCAACGTTCCCGGATCGGAGAATCCGTGTCCTAGCGCAGAACCAACGCAAGAGCTGCCATCGAAGCCGCTCGACGCGTCTACACAGGGGATATCCGCCATATCTGATAAGCTAGGCAGACAGTACACGAGTACACAAGTACTTGTCATTCGGGGGGGCTCGGGGCGTTCGGCGCGATCACGTCTCTCTCGTGAGAGGGAGGAAAAAGCGGTGATTCAGGCAGCTCTATTGCCGTTGTGGAACCACACCACATCGCCATGACTGCCGCGCTCTGGAATGACCGCGCTACATTGCGAAGCAGGGTTCTTCCTTCGTACAGCCAATGCCAAACTGGTTGTCGTGCTTGCATTTCGGAGCAAGACGGTCGTCGACACCTAATCGTACCACTCAGGAGCCCAGGCCTCAGGAGTTGAGTCAGACCGCGACTGACGACTGAGGTCAGCCAGAGGCCTCGAAGCTTGGGGCCCTGGGGGCCCGCCGCGGGTGGTTCTCCGAACTGCCAGATGTGCGGCTTGCCATACATGGCCGTCGCAGATCCATTCCTCGCCGTGTGTGCAATGTGCATGTGGGCGCGGACTCGAGTTGATGAACGTCGTTAGTTGGATGAGACCATAGGCCTGGTCCGTAGGGTCCGAAGTCCGATGTCGACCCACAACTCACGGCGACTTCACGGTCGGTTAGGATGTCACCAGAGCCCTTGATCTGTGGGGATAGAATGGAAATCAACGTGCAGGATATCTCATGTAGCTGGCTCAAACCCGGTCAAGCCAGTCTGGCATAATACGTTCAACGTTGCGCTCTGCTGAAACGCAAGCTCAGACGCATCTACTGCGCAGACGAGCGACGTCGCCAGCCTTTTGTGTTTGGCTACGCCATGTGACGCAAATCGCCCGAGTGTTGTGTGCACGCTACAACCGTGGAATGATAGGGAATGATTCATAGGTTGATGGTCTGAATTGCCTGCTACTGTGGATCGCATGCACGATGTCACTCTTGTCCCTGCGCACAGCCCGTCAAAGTTAGCTCGGTGGCCCACGTCGGGCGTGGCTGACCACGCGATGCGACTATCACGGGCTCCATTAACGAGGCTGTGGCGCATACATAGCAACGTACATACATGCGTGTGTGCGTGGACAGGTCGTGAAAACGCAACGCGCCTGCCATCAGCGATCTGGGCGGAGTTGTCATGACCAACCATGTGGGTACACGATTCCTGACAAGTCGGAGTTGATGGTCCAGATACACGAGAGCGCGCATACAAGACGCGCAGACGGAAAAACAGGAATCGTAAGGTTGTGTGAGCGGGTGTAGAAAGTCCGTTGTTCGCTTCTTTCCTGCTTGACGTTGGCTAAGCAGCTGAGAATCAGCCGAGTCATAAAAGGCTGCAGACCGTTTGACGTTGGCTAAGCAGCTGAAAATCAGCAGGGTCGGAAAAGGCTGCAGACCGCACCGTAGTTGGTCGGACCGTGGGACCACATGACATGTGCCGGCATCTAAGCACGGAGATTAAAAGATCCCTCAAAGACATGTCTGCGAAAGTATTATAACGTGTACATACCACTGCATCTCGTGATGACGGTATAGGGATAACGCCAAGCTGTACCTGGAAGAGGTATGAGCACATCTGGGGAGGAGGAACGAAGTGGATCGGCACACCTCGAATGCAATTGCTATCGGATGCCTGCAGCAGCCTCCATCTTCGTGACTTCTTCTAAAAGGGCTATCCTGCCCTCCTCGAGCCAGTGAATGTACTCCTTTGCGCGAAAGAGGATCCCACTCTTCCCCTTCGTTCCTCTCCCCCTGCTCCCACTGCCCTTCGGACGCCCTCTGGTCGGCATTCCTGTGCCAGGGGGTGCACCAGCAGGGGCGAGGAGAGTAGTAAGCTGCAGATAGCCATCGCGGATTGCGTTGCGTCGCTTCTGTTCGGACATTATGTGATTTAGCCTCTTCTGAGGCGTAGAGAGGAGGGGTTTAACCCGTGGTAGGGCAGTCGCCGACGGGGTTCCCTGGGAGGCAGGGGACGCGGAGGAAGATGGCGAACGACTGCGCATACGCGCGTTAGGCTTGGTATCAACGTGCTGGGTATACAGTGGTTGTTGGGCAGGTTGCTGCATTGCTTGTGGTACAGATACAGGAGGGGATTGAGGCAGCTGTTGTGCGGGCTGGGAGGCGAAGAGGTTTGAAGACGGATGGAGTTGAGCCAGACCAGGGGGAGCCGTCTCCTGCAGTGGACTGTGGTAGAGTGAATCTTGGGTACCTTCGGGCAGTTGCGGGAGGCCGTCTATGTTGTAGTCCCAATCGAAGTTCTCGAGGAAGCCGAAGAAATCGGTGGTCTCGGACGGGGAGAATAGCTCATTTGAGGGTGGGAGGGGAGGCGGGGGTGGTGCGAGACCATTGAGAGCAGGGTTAAACAACTGAAAGTCGTCAAACGGTGCGGGCGGAAGGAGAGGCGCATCGTGCGCGTGGGGTGTTGAGGACTGAGAGAGGTGGGGAGACATGATGGACTCGGATATCTGATGGTGGAATTTGACGGAAATGTCGGGGCGGGGGAGTGTGACCGTGACTTGTGACCGGCAAGGGTCGGAGCGGAGCCGGTAGCCCGGGAGATGGAGGAATGGCGGTCGGCAGGAGAGGGCACGTGGCGTGGAGAAGAGAAGAAAAGCGGGGGATATAGACCGTACGCTCCGAGAGACCGCCCATCACCTCCATGTCGGCCCTCTCAGAGGCCTCCACGCCGGCCCAGGACGCGGCCCCTCCGTCGATCGACAGTCAACAACTCCAGCAACATAACCAGCAGCTCCCCGCCGACCTCCAACAGGGCCTTGCCGGCTCAGCCTCCGCCCAGACCGCCGACAGTGGCCGCAAGCGTGTGTACACCGTACCCCCCTCTCTCCCCCCCTCATCATCCGTCCTGACCTCCTCCGTACCAGCCAAGGCGCCCTCGGTACGCAGAGCTTGCACTGCCTGCCATGCCGGCAAAACAAGATGTAGCGAGGTCCTTCCCTGTCAGGTCCGTCTTCTCCTACATCCTCCTACCACATACACACCCACCTGACATTTCCACCATATTCTCCAGAGTTGTCTGAAGAGGGGCCTCGGGGCATCCTGCGCCTACCCCGACCCGGACGCCGAAAATCACCAGACCCAAGCACAACCTCGTATGTTCCTCGTGTCTCTCGCATCCGCCATCCTCTCACCATTGCCCACCAGCTCAAGTCCCCCCGTTTGCCGCTGCCATGGCATATCCTCCCCCTATGCAAGGCCTTGCTCACCCCCACTACTACGACTACAGCAACACCTTCCCCGCTGCCCCAAGTGGTCCCTCCACGTCAACTTTCCGCCCAAACAAACGGCCGAGACCGTTAACCGAAGAGGAGACTGCAGCCATCACGCGCAACTTCACTCGTGGCGACTTCTTCGTTGGCTCTAGCGCTCCAGTACGCATCGACCCCCGCCTCCCTGTCCGCCTCACTCTCGCCGAGGGCGATCAGGTCCATTTTTCCATCGGGGAGGCTATTGTCTGATCTTGATTTCCTTGCCTATGCTTCTTTTGCTGTATCGTGGGTATCAGCGATGGACTTGCCGTCTGTATTGTTGTCAGCCAGCTTTCTTGGTATCCAAGCTTGTCTCGTGTATGTACTACGCTATCAACGTTCGTCCTTCACTTCTTCTGAAACTCAATGTCTATCCCTAGTAACTTCTGCTCGTACGGTGTGTTGGTCAATAGCAATTGCGGCCAATTGTTTCGTATTATCGTCGTCTGATTTTCAAGTAATCTTGAGTGATAGACCCACTAGTGAGACAACCTGCCAGAATCTACGCTGCCGTGAGGTGTCTATTCAAAAGGCTTCGTGTGCGACTTCTCCTATGCTAACGTAACCTCTTCCAGCTGACTTGCCCCTGCCTGTCACCAACATTCTTCGTTGAATAAGCCGCGCACTTGGGCATAGGCCCCGAGCGACCCTTTTCGACACGGACACTTCGGTAACCTTCTCTACGACATGAGCCTTGTGCCAAGACGCGCGATTTCTTCGCACCAATAGTCGCGTGCGAACGCACAGGCTGGAGCCTCCGCATCACTCAAATAGCTGTCGCGAATTCGGGGCGTTTGAACCAGACAGCAGGAGCCTTCGCCACCTGTTCGGGCACTACCGAAGTATCTCTTCGAGCTTTCAAGTTTACTGGCGGTATGTTCCGTGCGCGTCGTCCCTTGATCTGTGTCGTGCGCTCTCACATGTCGTGGGAAACGCATGTACGCACTGCAGCTCGACACTATGTGCCGTGGTATCTGATGGCCTATGTCCAAGGCACATCTCACGAGCAGTACAAGCACCGCTGACGGCTGACGGCTGTAGACAGCGGTCAATTGCAAAGGAAGGCATGACCATGAACTACCGTAGCACCGAGGCTGCGGCAGCTTGTCAGGGAAATTGCGTCCTACGTCGCGGCTTGCGCTCCCTTTCCCGAACATCTACTCATCCGAACATCATGAAAAAGACTCCCATCTTCGGGGATCCACGAGGTATGTCAGAGCTCCATTCCGCAATGCGCTGTTCCGACAGACGCGTTATGCAGGGACTCGGTGACCATCCCTGAACTCTTCCTCCCACCACATCTTCTCCAAATCCACCTTGACCAGACCTCGTAACAACCAATCCCAGTGGACTCGCAGGCGTACGAACACCCCATCCGGACGCAATTGCGTCAGCAGGGGCCGAGGAGCACCTCGTCGCACCCCGCGCGCCGATGTGGGCAGCAGGGGTGGGAGGACGACGACGACGAGCTGAGCCATACAATGCTATCATTACGCTCGCCCAACATCAAGAATACCTCGTCGACGGCCAGATGGCATGCCGAGGATTACATTCTTCGCGGGTGCGATCTGGTGGCAGGAGCTGTGCGGGCTCGTGGGTGCGCGCCAGAAGGACGGCGATGTGGCTGAAGGGAAGGGGTGGGCATGGAATAGCACAATCCCGAGGTTGCGGTCCGGGGCATGGAAGGTGGTCAGTGTGAGGCTGCTGCAGCTTGAAAGTGTGACGAACGGGTATCGGGCTGCGCGTGCGGGTGGGATTGCGATGATATGCAGTCCGTTGCCAGTGCTCACAGGGGCGTTCCCGGTCGCCCTGTGGTATTGTCGAGCGTAGGTTGCCGTTGCTGAGAGTCGCAGGTTGAGTCTCACATTCCCATGGTAGAACAAGTGCGTGTTCAGGCTCTGAGTCCTTCGATGTATGTGGATTCCCTGCAATCTAATATGTTGCTATTGATCACTTAGCGCGTACTATAGCATGCCCCTCAGCCGATAGGTCATTCTGTTACACTGGTTTTGCTCGACCAGCATTGCTTCGGCGGCCCCAACCGTGTAAAGACTATGGTGAGGTATTCATTCTACGACCTTGGCTCCCCGGATTAGAACTGCCGTCAGCTAGCGAGAAGCCCTCCACTCGGAAGCTACGTGGACTACGCCTTTCTCATGACCACACCGTGTCCAAAGGCGATTGTGCGGGACGTTGTACATCAGACCAACCGCTCGGCAAGATCGCATCGCAGTCCTTGCAGGCGGGATACACTGGCACCTCGGTGGACCTACAAGAGTATTAGGCCATGGACGCGAGCGGCGAGAAGGCGTTTTGTCTGACGCACATCAAGCACTAGTACCGGTCACAGATTGTTCAACGTACGAACAGGGCGACCTTGGACATCTGAGGCATCTCCTGAGCCCGCTTGGGCAGTGACATCCCGTGCTTGCAGAGTCGTGTTTTGATGACTGCGGATAGGCTGCGGTTCAATGTTGGAAGAAGGAGGAATATGCCCGTCTGCCCATCATGGTGATTAGCCCTTCACCTACCCTAAGCTTGTTTTTGCTGTTTCACCACCGCCCAAGGCCGTCTTTCCGCAGTGTCCCCATGCACAGAGACGTTGAAGGTCTCAGTCGAACGAAAAATTTGTCCCCATGCACAGAGACGTTAAAGTTCTCAGTCGAACGAAAAATGCACCGAGCTATCTGACATGACATCGCTTCAAACTTCTCGAGTTGACCTGCGTAAGAAGTCGCCTCCCGACTAAGCTGCTGGTCTCGTAAACTTCTAATCTCGCCAACCTCCACATCAGAAATGCTAAAATTGATACTCCATAATGTGCCGCAAGGTTGCTGTTCTCCTCATTGGCGCTTGCTCCGTGCCCGGGCGGTGGTCGTCAACCGGGAAAAGCACTCTGTATTGATCCCTGTTTACGAAATACTAATCTACAAGGTCCAGCCATGGACCTGACCACTCTGTATTGATCCCTGTTTGCGAAATACTATTCCACAAGGTCCAGCCATGCCCATGGACCTGAGATTGGAAGGGGTCGCCCATCCTAGCAGAACTAGGTGTATCAAACTAAGATAGACTCACCGTGGGTCCGTGACACCGTCACTAAGCTGGTACCATGATTGACGGTGATTCAATCCATAGAAATTAACCGATAGGACTGATATACTCGTGCTACTAACCTCAGACTCATCCTCGCATATTTGGGCTTCAATTTTCACGATAGTCTCTGGTGGTCCTAGCCGTTTGCCAACTCCCATCGTGTCGCCGCTCGTGATTAATCCGAGTAATTGTAGGTGATGATGACACATGGAGATATATATGGCTGGGGCAAACCCTAATCCGAGTAATTGTAGGTGATGAGGACGAATGGAGCCATATATGGTTGCGGCAAACCCTAATACATGGTGAGATGGCCGAGCGGTCTAAGGCGCCAGACTAAGGTACTGCTGACATCTGGTCCGAAAGGGCGTGGGTTCGAATCCCACTCTCATCATCTGTTTTGGCCCCACCCTCGAAGCATCGTTTAACCAATGTCTCTCATCGGACATTGAGCAATTTATAATTTTGAAAACGAGTAGAATACTGAGTTCGAATCCCACTCTCATCATCTATTTTGGCCCCACCCTCGAGGCATCGTTTAACCAATATGTCTCATCGAACATTGTGCAATTCATAATGTTGGAAACGAGTAGAATACTGAGCACGTTGGACGGTCCACGCGTTACATGTACACACCCAACTGGAACTCAGTCATCCCCAAACATGATCTTGAGATTCTCAATGCTCTCTGGGTCAGCGTCACGTGTACCTTTGAATGCTTCCTTTACTATAGCTGTCTTTCTCTTCTGTATTTGCAGGATTCGCCCCTCAATAGTTCCAGATACCTGTTATAGTCACTTATGATAGTGTGGGAGGAGGAACGTATGGTCAATAGTTCCAGATACCTGTTTTAGTCACTTAGAATGGTATGGGAGGAGGAACGTATGATGTACATACGACGAAATGTGTGACATGGACGGTCTTCTCTTGTCCAATTCTATGCACACGGTCGATGGCTGTACGGGTTTATGAGCATGGAGCATACAGAACAAGTATAATTAACCGACCTTGGTTCTCGGTAGCGGCATTCCACCAGCAATCCATCTGTGTTTCTAAGTCAGCGACACCCATGGGCCGGTTTATATGGCTACTCGCCATGAAAACGTGATTGGTCAACTAGGGTCAGCTCAAGGATTAGCAACCGTCCGTAGTAGTTGATCAAGAAGGCGTACGTTCAGGCCGACTCCACCAGCCTTGAGACTGATAATGAGGACTTTGGCATCACGGGAAGGGGCCTTGAAGCCGGACACGGCTTCATTGCGCTTCTTGACGTCCATGGAGCCGTCAAACCGGAACCAGGGTAAGTTCTCCCGCTCCAAGACGGCTTGAATGAGGTCTAGGAATGATGTGAACTGTGAGAACACCACGGCACGAAAGCAGGGGTCCTGGTCCCTCAGACGTCCTGTAGGGGCGTTCAGTGGGGGAACAGAAAACGATCGGACAGCATGAGAATGCGTACGCAGGTGCTGCACGAGAGCCTCTAGTTTGGTTGATGAACGGAAGTCGTTTCGCCTCAGCATTACTGTCGATGTCGGGGGCTGTGCATCATCGCCTGTGTTGTCGTCGCTGTTGGACCTTGGGCGGACAATCTCGAGCAGGTCGCTTTCCTGGATTCATATAGATCCACATGAGCCATAAACAACATGCTTTGGGAGGCAAGTCTACCTTCACTGGACCACGGGAACATGTCGGGCATTTCCCGTCTTCGCCTCTCTCCCGACATTTGTCGATAAATGCGATGATGCAGTCCTTGCAACTGTCATGTCAACGTACATTTAGCCTATGAAGAGATCACATCTCAGAGGTCCGCATGTCTTACCATTGATGCATGCAATCGGGAAGAATCGAGGGGGTCTCCATGACATCGAAACAAATGGGGCATTCTGAGTCATCCTCTTGCCCCAGGTTGGCCAGCACACCTTCAGCGTAAACCTTGTTATCGCCCACCGCGTTCTCCCCTTTGCTGAAACGCTGGATGAGGTCCTTTACGTCGATCGTGCCGCTACCGGTCGGCGCCTTGGGCGTGGGGCCATCGTTGGACGAAAGAACTAGATTAGGGTGCAATACAGCTCGACGAAGGCTGAGTGTCGTCATTAACACAGGCACGGGAAGTTCAACAACATTGACGCATACCGCATGAGCATGGCAAGAATGTGCGTGTAATTTCGACTGACGAGACCCTTCTCGTTTAGGTGCTCAAAATTCTTCTTCGCATCATAGTACAGAGAGTCGTATATCTTGCGCTCCAGAGGGGAAGATTCCAATGTCTCGATCTTCACCTGTTCCGCCGTTTGTGACTCTCGCTTAACATTGCCGATTTGAGGTACAGATCATACCTCTTTCGGCGGCAGTTGGACAATTCTTTTGCCATCCGAGTCGAGCATGTCCTTCTCCCGGCGCAAGAGTACGCTCTCAAGAATGATTTGTACAACCTCTACGGCCTTGCGGTCTCGGGCGAGAAAAGGTAGTGTGATGAATCTACGGGGTAAGTCAGGGTAGACAGCCAGTGTAACCAGTGCATCCATACTCACGAACGGAAGAACGTGTAGTTCGACCATGGCGCGAAGTCCAGGAACTTCCTGCACTCACAGATGAGTAAACTTATGGTCGAGCGTGTGTTATGACCTACAAGAGCGAGTATAGATCCTCTAGGCGGTTGACGATCGGAGTACCAGTGACTGCCCACCGCCTGCGAGCGCGGAGAGCATACACGGCTTTGGCGGTTTTGCTGTTTCGAGACTTACAGTGATGCGCTTCATCTAGTACTACACCTGTGACGAACTCAGCTGCCATCCCGTCATGTCAGGCGTAGATGGAAACTAACGTAACCATTCGACTGTTGAAGTATGGTTGTAAGCTACGAATATGGCACGTCGGTTGCACAGAACGACGCACCTTCAAATACGGACGACGATTGTTTCTCGTGCTTGGCGTGTTCAGACACCAGAGTCCCATAAGAAGTAACAACGACACTGATAGCGTCGTCGTCGTCAACTGCAGAGTCGAGATCCAATCTGTTCTGTCCATGCCATACAAGCACTTTGAGAGTGTCTGGCTTGCTCGACCGTTGTAACTCCTCTGCCCATTGAGCAAGTAAAGAGGTCGGGGCAACTATCAATGTTGCAGAAGGTCCTTTGCGCTGCTGAGGTGCAGGCTGCGAAACAACACGGAAGACGTTATTGAGTCTTAGCTGCTTCGCCTTGGAAGAACCGTTCGTGTCAATGTCGGAGCAAGGCTCAGATTCTCGAGCAGTCTGGATGAGTGCGGATAGCATTATTGTCTTCCCCATACCCACTTAACAAAGCACATCAGTCCAGCATGTTTATCATGAAAGCACAGGATACACACTTTCTGCCGAGTGCGTGACAGAAGCATAGCATTGTCAGTATAGTGCAAGCATATGGACGCCAATACTGAATACAAACCGTCACTGTAGTATAGGCCGTTATCAGTCCCGAGACGCACCGAAAACCAGGAAAACAACTCACGCGAGAATGCCACCCTTGCAAGTTCTTTCAGCTTTGGGAAAATCAAGGCTGAGCTCGCCCGAATACTCGTTGAAGTAGAAGGATCGCTCGTCGGCAGTGAGATCTATGGTAGCGTCGTTTGGATCAATCGGGAACACGTATCTAACATCACCTCAGGATCATGAGCATTACGAACTATGATGCACTCACTCCTTCCAGAGAGGGTGCATGGATTGCGCTTGACGAGCCGATGCGGCCCCTGTCTCAATGGAATACATCCACCTGGATAGCTTTCAACACAATGTACTTCAACGAAATGCATGAGGTTCACGCACAATAAGGCCTGCTTCTGGTAACCGCGAAGCTTCAGCGTGAAGGTATCAGCAGGCTCCATCTCTCCCAGTCTGCTGTCGTTCTGCTGTGCCCTTGGACATTCTCAATCTTTCCTAACACGCTGGTAAAACATATGGAAGCGTACTTCTTATATATGAGGTTGATCTGTTCCTCAGTGATATCACTCTCGCCTGCATCATCCTCAGCATTCTCAGAGGGGCTCAGCTGCGTTTGCTTCGCGACGTCAGGACGTCGGACCAGCATCTCTGGTTCCGGTTGATCCAGCATGTCCCCAGGCTTGTTGGAAAGATTGGGCCCTTTGCGCGGCTTCAGATTGATCCGCTTGAACAAGGTAATGAGCGAACGCTTGCGTTCTCGTAGAGTTTGCTCCGCCTCGGTCTCTTGACCTTCGTTGAACATGACCTTTGTTTTGTCTTCGGGAGAGAGCTTCGGCGGACGAAAGGCAGAA
Organism: Lignosus rhinocerotis TM02; assembly: GCA_000743315.1. Taxonomy (NCBI): domain Eukaryota; kingdom Fungi; phylum Basidiomycota; class Agaricomycetes; order Polyporales; family Polyporaceae; genus Lignosus; species Lignosus rhinocerus. The sequence goes on along the minus strand of KN050048.1, from coordinate 70,106 downwards.
GGCTTCATATATACAGACAGTGAGAGGACCAAGTCTGCCCCTGTCGAGAGCTTGGCTGGGCATTCGACCATCATGCAATTCCTGAACTCCACAATATCTAATGGGCGTGAGAGCAAGTCCTTGCTGGGATAGCAACACATCATGCACGCTCACCTATATCCAACAACCGAGACACCCAAGACGCAACGTCCTGTGGCAGTCGCCCAAACTCTGTGATTCTATTCAATGAGGTTCAACGGTGAATATGGAAGGAGACATACCGAAGCCGCGGGAGTTGGTTATGCGCACGACGGAGTCGTGCTTCTTTTTGCTAGGCTTTGCTGGGGGCGGCTTGAGCATATTAGCGATGGTGAGCTGTTTCTTTCCATCCTTCCCTTTCTCCCTTTTGATAGGTTTCTTGGGAGGAGCTGGAGGCATGCCCAATTCATCGCGCGCGATGCATATTTTCTCGCCGGAGTTGATGTAGCCAGTCCCCTTCACGGTGCTCCACGCGTTATCGACGAGGAAGTAGCCCAGATACATGGAGTCGAACTCTGTGCGCGGAGGTTCCTGTACAGGAGAAAGCTTCCGACGTTTAGAGGGGGGGCCTTGGAGATGAGCGTATGCAGCAGGGGCAGGAGAGGAGGAAGTACGAGCATCGTGCGGTGCGGGGGGCGTAGTAGATACGCTGGAGGCGCGCGACACCTCGACGAAATCTGGCATCTCGACATCCAAATCAAGGGGGGCATTGTCTTCAATAACTAGCTCCGGGGTCAAGCTCTTCGGCCTGTAAGTCACAAGGTCCTCGTCATCGCTGTCGACGAAGAAAAGCGGTCTCTCAGTGGGCCAAGGAGGTTGTCTGGTCGGTACGTCGCCCATAGGACCGGCTTCAACGGTGTGGGATGGCTGCATCATATCTTCATCGTCCGAGCCAGCAAAAAACATAGGAGGATGTGGGTCGGTAGCCATGGTAAGATGACAAAGTGGGGCTTGAGACTGTTGAGCGGACGCGTCAAGTCGCGTCAGGAAGCCTCTCTGCAGCCACAGACGCGGTCCCGACGCGTCAACATACCCAAACAGGGGCAACTCCCGCCAGCCAAGATTAGAAGTTATTTCCCACAGATAACTCAGTGCTTCAATCGGAATGCAAACTCGAAAGCCATAGGATCGGCTGCCCCACCTCTTTACTCCATCGTCCTATCTCCGTCGAGTCAAAATGCAGCGGGGACTTCCAATGGTAAGCCCATTTTGTTTCTTTCTCGAATATGTCAAGCTCACTCATAGCAGCAACCAACCGTAGTCCTCCTGAAAGAAGGGACGGATACTTCGCAAGGAAAACCTCAGCTCCTCTCCAACATCTCGGCATGCCTCGCGATCGCGGAAACATTGGCTAGCACTCTCGGTCCACGTGGAATGGACAAGTTGATTGTGAACGAACGCGGTGAGGCTCAGATCACGAACGATGGTGCGACAATCCTCAAGCTCCTCGACATCGTACATCCTGCCGCTCGTACGCTCGTGGACATCGCGCGCGCCCAAGACGCAGAAGTTGGGGACGGTACCACGAGTGTGGTCCTGCTGGCTTCACAGCTATTAAAAGAGGTCCGAGGCTACATCGAAGAGGGGGTAAGCCCCCACATAATCATGAAGGGATTCAGGAAAGCTGCCGAGCTGGTAAGTTTTCTTTACCTAACGGATGTTTCTCCAGCACCTGGGGTGTCATGTTATATGACATGGAAGCTGGGATCAATATGAGGGAGCATCTATTGCTCTTCCTGTGGCAGCCTCGCAACGTTTACCAGACTCAATTCCTTCCATTTGTGGATGGATATATTGACTTTTGGCGTAGGCCACAGAACATATCAAGTCCGTTCAAATTACAGTCGATAAGTCAGATCCCGAGTATGTCACGCTCCCCGCATACGCTCGTCCAGACATTGGCATATAACTGTATACAGGCAGTTTCGATCTCTTCTCCTGAAGTGCGCCTCGACCTCGATGTCGTCTAAACTCATCCACTCCGAAAAGCCCTTCTTCTCGAACATGGTGGTCGAAGCCGTACAGTGTCTAGATCAAGAAGATCTCAATGAAAACCTCATCGGAGTGAAGAAAATCCCCGGCGGCGGCATGCAAGACTCTCTTCTGGTGCAGGGCGTCGCGTTCAAGAAGACGTTCACGTATGCAGGCGCGGAACAGCAGCCGAAGGCCTTCCGCAATCCCCTCATCCTCAGTCTGAACGTCGAGCTGGAGCTGAAGGCGGAGAAAGATAACGCGGAGGTCCGAGTCGAGCACGTGTCGGACTACCAAGCGATCGTCGATGCCGAGTGGGAGATCATATACCGCAAGCTCGAGGCTATTGAAAAGACCGGGGCGAAGGTCGTTCTCAGCAAGCTCCCTATCGGTGACCTCGCAACGCAATGGTTTGCAGACCGCGACATCTTCTGTGCGGGTCGCGTGCCTGCGGATGATCTCACGCGAGTCGTCCAGGCTGTCGGTGGATCTATTCAGTCTACCTGCTCGGACATCAAACGTGAACACCTGGGTACCTGTGGGTACTTCGAGGAGAAACAGATTGGCGGAGAGCGTTACAACCTCTTCACGGAATGTCCGAAGGCCAAGACATGTACCCTCATCCTCAGAGGTGGCGCGGAGCAGTTCATCGAAGAAGTTGAACGTAGTCTTCACGATGCTATCATGGTTGTGAAGCGTGCTGTTCAGAACGGCGACATCGTGGCTGGCGGAGGCGCCATCGAGGTACGGCTGACTTTACTGACCCCTTCGTGGTAAACACCCTTAACGATACCTCGGGTGAACAGCTGGATTTGTCCTCGCGCATACGGAAACACGCGTTGTCCATTCCGGGGAAGCTCCAATTGGTGATAATCGCATTTGCCAAAGCGCTCGAGGTCATCCCTCGGCAAATTTGCGATAATGCAGGTCTAGATTCCACCGACATTCTGAACAAGCTGCGCATGAAGCACGCAAACGGTGAAAAGTGGTTTGGCGTTGATGTTGACGGCCCGGAGGGGATTCGAAACAATCTTGACGCGTTCGTGTGGGAGCCAAGTCTGGTAAAATTGAACGCTATCAGCAGCGCGACGGAGGCCGCATGCTTGATTTTAAGTGTTGACGAGACCGTACGTGCGCCACAGAGTGAAGCGGTACGTTCCACACGAAATTTCGTGTATTTTGGATGGCTCCTTATGAACCATGTCGCACATAGCAAAATCCGGGACCGAAGGCTCCTCCAGGAACGGCGCAGCGTGCACTCCGAGGCAGGGGACGTGGGATGCCAAGGCGGTGAGGGAATAGACAACCGGAATTGCGAATGTGTAGATGTATCGCTCACGCTTCCTAAGACAACGACTGAAATACTTAAACGCGCGCCGTCACGGTCACATATGAAGCCCTCCCCTGCGAGGGTAGCGTGACATGGTGAGTGACTTCGGCGAGGGAGGGAATGTCGCCATTCAGTGCTACAATGCGCAATCCTCGCACTCTCTTCTGTGATGGCCAATATCCCCACACCATGTCGCCGCGCTGATATCATGCAGGCCCACTACTCCTTTAGTCATCTGAACGATGCTATAAGAACAGATAAGTGAGTGCGAAACCGCACGCAGTCTCACCGGTCGCTCCTTCAGATACTGCTGCAATGTCGACAGTTCCCATCAAGTCCTTCTACAGCAAAGAAGGCTCGGAAGGTTCTGACTCAGGGTCTCTCAAGGGGCCGCTCAGCCCGACAGACAGCGTTCAAGAAGTCTCAAATTTAGGCGCGCCAGTCGCGACAGAGAAACGGACATTCTGGCGTAGGTCGAAGCACCAACTTGACAGCGTCGCGACACAGTCCTCCGTCTTCGACAATCCTGTCACTCTTGAGATTTATCGCCCACCTGCGGCTTGGGAGAATGCGCACCGCTTCGATCCAACGGCTCGATGGACGTGGCGCGAAGAATACGTGAGCGCCTTGCTACTTTCAATCGCATTCAAGTTCTGACCATCTGTCTTGCAGCGCGTCGTACGCAAGATAGACTTGCTAATCATGATATGGGCGTGTATCATGTTTTTCAGCCTCGACCTCGACCGGTCAAACATCTCTCAGGCGAACACGGATAACTTTCTGGGCGACCTCGGCATGACGACGGATGACTTCAATCTTGGCAACACGCTCTTCAAAGTACTCACCAATCCTGACTCAACGTGTTGAGATTGAGTTTCGCTGACAGGGCAATAGTTGTGCTTCTTAACTGCGGAACTTCCGTCTCAGCTCATCTCAAAGCGTATCGGACCCGATGTCTGGATTCCTACCCAGGTAAACGCGTTCTGCCCTGATTGAGAAGGACCTCATTGCTCATGTTCTATAGATGGTGCTGTGGAGTTTCGTCTGCGTTTGTCAATTCTGGCTCAGTGGGAGGACGAGCTTCCTTGCCACGAGGTATGCATCCCGACTTCGCGGGTGTTGGCTGCTGAACTTGGTCCAGGTGCCTTCTCGGATTCATGCAAGGTGGCTTCATTCCAGACGTCATCCTGTACTTATCCTACTTCTACACAAAGTCGGAACGTAAGTACACTTCTGACGTCCTCCCGTTCTCTCTCCAAGCTGACTGGGGACGATACAGTTCCCCTACGTCTTGCATGGTTCTGGGTGTCAAACTACCTCGCAGATATCATCGGCGCATTCATCGCAACAGGTCTGCTGCGTCTGCGTGGCGTGAACGGCAGGGAAGGCTGGCGGTATCTGTTCTTAATTGAGGGAGCCCTGACGCTTGGCATTGGTATTGCTTCTTTCTTCATGATGCCACCAGGTCCCACTCAGACAAAGGCGTGGTTCAGACCAAAGGGCTGGTTCTCAGCGAGGTCTGTTGCGTGCGTCGATCATATCGTCCCCCCATATCCTCACAATCCACATAGGGAGGAGATCATCATGGTAAACCGGGTACTCAGAGACGACCCGTCGAAGTCTAACATGCACAACCGGGAGGGTCTGTCGTTGAAGAAGATTTGGGCCATTCTGAAGGACTGGCGGATGTGGCCTATCTACGCATTGGGCATCGTTTTCATGGGTATGTGCTTGCTTCTGACTTGTTCTGACGCTTTTTCACCCGTGGTTGCAGTTCCGGTCAATCCCCCCCAGACATATTTGACACTGTCGCTGCGCAATCTCGGATACTCCACGACGGAGGCCAACCTTCTCAGCATCCCTTCGAATGTCCTTGGCATGATTCTGCTCGTTGCAACCTGTTACCTCAGCGAGATTATCGACAGCCGTATCATCTCGACGGTTCTTCTGCAATTCTGGGCGCTCCCGCTCTTGATTGCGCTATACACATTTGACGAGAATACTTCACCCTGGGTCTATTTTGCCGTCGTGACATTAATCACCGGTTTCCCCTACGTTCACCCAATACAGGTAGCCTGGGCTTCCTCCAACTCCTACGGCGTTGGAACGCGAACGGTCTCTGCATCTATCTACAATATGTTCGTACAAGCAGGGGGCATCATCGCTGTAAGTCATATCTGCACCCCGCCTGACGTAGATGGTGCTGACCTATTTTGTGTCCTTAGGCGAATATCTACCGAGAGGATGATAAAGTGCGCACTTCCCTACCTATACTGTAATAAGATCAGGTGGCTGACACTTGAATCGATCATTCTATAGCCGCTTTGTCAGTACGAGGGTTGGGAGAGAGTCGATGGCAGTGCTCATTGAACTCCATAGATAAACGGGGAAACCGTGTCCTCATCGCAATTACCGTGCTCAACATGGTCTTGTACCTCTTTGCGTATTTGTTCTACAGTGGCATTAATAGGCGCCGGGACAAAATCTGGAGCTCCTGGACAGCGAAGGTGCGCGGCATACTGTCCTCTTTCCCTACAATGATTCAATACTGCGAAACCCTCAGGAACAACAGGAATACCTAGATACAACCAAAGATGAGGCATGTCGACCGTTCTCACTCGATTCATAGCTCTTAGTGACTGTTTCAACAGGGCAATGCCAAGATGAACTTCCGCTTCACCTATTAGGATCATGAGTTGACTCGGTGTAACGTATATTTGTCCATTCGGACCATCGTTTCGACACTTGCTCTCGAACAATACACATCTGTAAAGCTCCAGACGAAAACTGCATGATAGCAACACTACCTCCGCCCATCTTATTCCCCACTCCATCGTCCTGCCATTGATCCAAAACAGCTTTGAGCACGGTACGTAAGAGATCCGTATCGTAACTGACATACTAGTACTAAAACCAGCCGCCTTGTGCACTCGTGTGGGTGCGCAATCAGGGAGAGCACATGAGTAAGCAGCGACTTCATCTCATTCTAGAGAATGATTCTGTTCACCATAGCGTCGCTGCTGTCGACGAAGACGACCCTAGCTGCTAAACATTCGAAGACAAGCGCGAAATTGTCAGTGAACTCTAACCGCGATTCTTCCAGACCAACTTGGTGCACAGGAAGTTACGCTAACTACCTCAGGACTTACTATCTTCGCGCAAGAAACCAAAGGATGGCGGTCCAACGAGCTTCTGGCTCGGCACGCAGCCTCAACAACTAACGTGTCTGGAAGCAGACCACTTGTGGCATATGATTGGACGGCGGACCGGCGAAGACATCCTGACGAAGCATCGGAAGCTTCCCTTTCCCACTCGGTGGCACTCCTCTTGTGACGCGAATACTGTTATAGACCTAGTCGTGGGCCCAGTTTAGTCCCCGTTGTACGATACTACTGGTAGATGCCTCGCGACGAACGACATCAGGTCAGTGTCAATCTCTCGCATGCGATTATGTGATGAGCTCTGACCAAACTGTCAACATCTCAAGGTGTTGCGCTCTAATCAAGTTTCTTACGCTCTGACCTGATGGCGGTATCTTTCTCGCGAGCTCCTTCTCCCTTATCCTCGAGGTCCTGATAACGAATTTAGCCACCTTTCGACCATCGAGTCTCTCACGAGTGACTGCGCTCGCGCCACGTCCCCTAGTCAAGCGTAACTTTCTGCTCACAGGGAGGGGCGGGCTCTTCTCATGAGGCACGAAGTGCATATTTTGAGTTCGCCGCCATGCTGCATTCCGCTCCACGCTCTCCATATGAGGTGCGATACCATACGCTGCTGAACTCACGGGAATAGAATCGCTCACTGTCCCTATCATTACTAGGTCAACGCCATCTCTTACCATAGATAAAGTCGGGTTCACTTTCGCCCAACATCCTTGATGCCTCACCCTGCTGCCATGGAACTTGCCGGCCCTCGAGGAGCAGTTAAAATCTCTCTGCACCTCATAATGTAGCCTCATCGTCCACGACAGTTCTGCTACCATGTCCACCGTCCTAACTAAAGGCGACCCTCCAAAAAGCAGCCCTGACGACTCGAGTGGTACGACCAAGGAGCCACTCAGCCCAGAGTTGGCCGAGATTCCTACATTCAGCTCGCCCGTTACAAAGGAGAAAACCCGTACATTCTGGCGCAAATCCAAGGATGAGTTGGACAGTATAGCCACACAACCCTCCGTATTCGACGATCCCGTCACGTTGGAGATCTACCGTCCTCCGGCGACATGGGAGAATACCCACCGCTTCAGCCCCGCTGCGCGCTGGACATGGCGGGAGGAGTATGTGAGTCATCCGTTATCGTTGCCACGTACCACTGATTCTCACTTCCCACAGCGAATCGTTCGGAAGATCGATTGGAAGGTCATGATTTGGGCGTTTCTCATGTTCTTCAGCCTTGACTTGGACCGCTCCAATATCTCGCAAGCCAACACCGACAACTTCCTCGATGATCTTGGTTTGACCACGGACGACTTCAACCTCGGTAATACGTTGTTCAAGGCAAGCGTCTACAAGCCCGTTAACCCACTCGATCATAATCTAACAACTCGTAGTTATGCTTCCTCATTGCAGAGCTTCCTTCGCAACTCATCTCAAAGCGACTTGGCCCAGACGTATGGGTACCCAGTCAGGTAGGTGACAAGTATAATCGCCGTGCGTACGCTGAGGTTCAATCACTGGCAGATGGTTCTTTGGAGCTTCGTATCGCTCAGCCAGTTCTGGCTAACAAATAAGATGACCTTCCTTGCCACCAGGTCTGCGAGCTACCATCAGACTGTTTTTCTCCTTCAACTGTTCTGATTGATTGCCGTATTGTGCTCCCCAGGTGTCTCCTTGGGTTCATGCAGGGCGGTTTCATCCCCGACATGGTCCTCTATCTTTCATACTTCTATACGAAATCAGAGCGTAAGCTATTCGTGACTAGCTTTCAAAGTATGGCTCCTGTCTAAACAAACTCCTTGCTAGTCCCGGTCCGTCTCGCCTGGTTCTGGGCTTCGAATTACGTTGCTGAGATTGTCAGTGCATTGACGGCAAGTGCTATTCTGCTCCTTCGTGGATTGGGCGGGAAGGCAGGATGGCGGTACCTCTTTCTGATTGAGGGGTGCTTGACTCTCTTCATTGGAGTGGCGTCTTTCTTCATGATGCCGAAGAGTCCAACCCAAACGAAGACTTGGTTCCGACCAAAGGGATGGTTCACCGAACGGTCAGTATCGTCCACTGCCCATAGAAGGGTGTGCATGCTGACCACCAACTGCGCAGGGAGGAAATCATCATGGTGAATCGAGTCCTCAGGGACGATCCAACCAAGTCTGACATGCACAACCGCGAGGGCCTCTCTCTTCGAATGGTACTGAAGGTCTTCATAGACTGGAGGATGTGGCCTATCTACGTCTTGGGCATACTCCACATGGGTACGTCGTGGCTTCCTTCACAGTTCGGGCTTTCATACAGATGATTCCTGCCTCAGTCCCTGTCCAACCGCCTCAGACCTATCTGACCCTCATCCTACGGAACCTTGGATACACGACCACCCAGACGAACCTTCTCAGTGTCCCATCAAAGGTCATCGGACTCTTCACCCTCCTCATATTCTGCTACCTGAGCGAGATCATGGACAGCCGTGTCGGCGCCACGGTTCTCCTGCAGATCTGGGCGCTTCCACTCCTCATCGCCCTGTATACATTCACAGAACAGACATCCCCATGGGTCTATTTTGTGGTCGTAACCCTCATTACGGGGTTCCCATACGTTCACCCGGTACAAGTCGCCTGGGCTTCCACCAACTCGTACGGCGTGGGTACTCGTACCGTCTCCGCAGCCATCTATAATATGTGCTATCAAGCGGATGGGATGATCTCTGTGAGGACAGCCCTCCTATACTTCTCTTCATGACCATTTCTGAGTTCCCGTTCATTCGGAATCTCCTTCCACAAGGCTAACATTTACCGCAACGACGACAAGGTAAACGTTCCGGGGCATGTGATCTAGGGCACTCCAAGGAGGATTGCCCCAACTATAGAGGCTGACCACTTTTCTCTTTATCCGCTGCGTGATGGATAGCCATTATGTGAGTGGACAATCCATCTCATGAACGAGTAGCAGAACAAAATATGCTCATCAACAACATGATCGCTTGACAGACAAACGGGGGAATCGTGCCTTGATCATAATATGCGCCGCGAACATCGTTATATACGCTCTCACGTACATGTTCTACAAACGTATCAACGAACGGCGGGACAAAGTTTGGAACTCTTGGACTGCCAAGGTCCGAGACCTTTTCCCCCTCTAACATACCACGTTCTAATTGATTGAGATTCTATATAGGAGCAGGAAAAGTATCTTGACACAACGGCGGATAAGGTCAGTCGAGATGATTTCCCTCGCATGAGTTCCCTGACTGACCCAGTACGTGGCTTTAGGGTAACGCGAAGATGAACTTCCGCTTCGTTTACTGATCTTTCAATGGGGACAACCAGTAGCTAGTATCAGAATACTGCGATCGCATGGGCAACAAGAGTATATCTATAGCGACGAGATATCGCGTATGAGCAGTAGACACACATTCAAAGAGAAACCTGAAGGGAGAATGTACAAAGATCTTACATTAGGTGCCCATTACTCAGTACTCAGTCTCAGACGACATCATCCCGGCATCCATACTGGTCCGCCGGCCTGAGCGCACGCTGGCGCAGCATGTGCCACTGCAACCACTAATCCAAGTCGTCCGTCTCATCCTCGCAGTCGTACCCGAAGATCATGTCGATCTTGTTCCACAGACATCTGAGGCCACCGCTTCGAGTACGTTCCTGGCTTGCGCAGCAATCTCGTTCATGCTCTCGTCTCTCTGAAGGGTGTCCTCACATTCGTTGAGCGTCATATAGAAGATGCACATACGCGCGACTGTCGAAGCTCCCAGAAAGCAGGCCTTGAACTGTTCGTCCGATGGCAGAAATAGGAGGTATGAGCACGACAATTAGTTCCAAAGTGATACCATACAAATGCAAGATGAACGTCTATGTAGCAGTTGTCACTGTCTCTTGGGCACTAGAAAGCGTCTGCTGCAACGAGGGAGCCTGAACAGCCCTACGTTTCCGCTTGAGCAGTGAACGGCGTTTCGCCGCTTGAACACGTTTGAGCCTGTCCTTGACATCGACAAACTTCACGCCAACATCCACGAAACGGAAAGTAGGTCGACCTGGCCGCTCAACCACCACGTCAGGTTCTGTCTCAAACTTGAGATGGCGCAGCCTCTTCAAGAGAGCATCTTCTCTGGTCTTCGAGAAGTTCGCGCCATCCACAGATGCCCACGCGAGAGCATTAGACATCATTGGATTCTGCGGAGATATGCCTATCAGACGACATTCATTGAACTTTCCCTCATGTTTGCGTACCTTGCCCTCCACCACGGGTTCCCAAAAGAGGCGCTGATAACGGGCACGAGCTATGTCTTTCATTGCCTCAGAAAGCTCGTCAGCTTCTACAGCATCCTCCCCGAGTTCCTGAGCAGCGCGGCGGGTCGCACTTGAAGCCAAGTGTTTCTCAGTCACGCCAAGGGAGAACTCCATGCCCTTGAGGAAACCGGTTTGGAGTTTCTTGTTCTGGGCATCCATGGTGAGTACATGCACTATAACACGGATGACAATAAGTGTTCAGATGGGGTTGAAAGGTGTAACCAGAGTCCGAGTGATGTAAGGCACAGCGGATGTCTTACAATTCGCGAATGATGATGAATTCTCATCACAAACGACGGGCCAGATCAAACTACTCACCTCCTATGATAAACGGCGAGGACATGGAAACTATGAGTTACGGTGCGGGAGGGTAAAGACGACTTGAATATATACCTTTAGAAGGAAAGGTCAGCATCTGATAGATAAAACGAGACTAATAACGACAAGGTTCAGAAAGCCATGCATGTTAACTTTTTTTAACCATATACCACTTAGGTATCTTAAAGACTAATCGATTTGAACTCATCATGAAGCGCGACACTGCGCTGACGGAAGAATGTCATCTTAAACTCACCTTTCTCCAATGCTCCTCAAGGCCCTTCAATCGTAAGATTGCGTCGACCCGTGCGATACTCAAGCCATAGCGCTGCGCAAGTTTTCTGACATTAGATTGTCCAGGGTCGAGCATAAACTCATCCCAGAGAGCGGTGCGGACAGCGTCAGAGATGGGTGTTGGGGGCTTGAACGAAGGGTTCAGAGGGAAAGGCTAGAGGACAAGGCGCGTCAGTGATCCATGAAGCGCCATGAAGGAAGGTAGACGAACTCAACTACTTGACCACCAAGCCAGTTCTTGGGTCGATGAGTGTCCTTGTACTTAGCACCCTCTGTTCGGAGCCAGACAGCATAACTGGGACCCTGCTTAAATGGGTCTTCAGGACCCGCCTCCGACTTCACGGCGTAATGTCGACGAGGCGCAAGGGCGAGCCATGACCGCGCTGGTTGACGAGAAGTCTGAGCGAGATGAGCGAGCATTGTAGGCCTCGCTGGCAAATTTTCCCATTTTTCCTCGTTATCACGTGTGCTTCAGGGGAGGCTCCCGCCTACCCGACACAAAGCGCTCGCCCGCCCCCCGCCCATTTGCATTGACGCTTCTTCCGGGGAGCGCTGGTCATCGCCGGTCAAGGCCTCTTGTTGACTGTGTTCTTGATCTACGCTCGACATCTTGCGCATATGCTTCGTTGCGGCTGTCATGAAAATACACAAATCCTGAAGTTCTCTTCAGCACTAACACGATTTCTTGACCACCACTTGCATTGTAACCGACATCTAATTCGAGTTCAAGACAGTGCCAATCATCGATCTGAATATAGATTATTGATTGGGTGGAAGACCTGCTAGCTGACCAGTGTCTGAGAGAGGGTGTCTTCGAAGCAGCATCGCGACGGTTCTGATATCGACATATCATTGCGACATCTTACTGAAGGAAGACCTACAGCTGGACTAGTACACTTCTACCCGTCAGATTGACATCGTGCAAGACACCTCTTCGTATACGTACTCTCTTGGGTCTTTGCGCATCTCTCACTTGCACTGTAGCAAGATTCTGGGCAGTGCTAGACGTCGACCAGCATCTTCAAACCTAACAACCTATTTCTGGCCAACGACTTCGCAGACCACACTTCCCATCTACCCAGGCTATGTAAGTGCAAGGTTGCTTGAACCATATACTGCCATAAACAGCGGTACGATTCGGTTTCGGACTTGGTCTGCGAGCCTACTTCTTGCGCAGCACATCTCCCATCCAGGTACTGTTCTCGACTTGGTCGCTCACTTTTATCCGGTCATACTGAATCATGTCCATAGAGCCGTCGCCGATCCAAGAGTCATGGAGTTGGGCTGTGGTGCTGTCAGTTTCTTGAGCATCATGGCATATGTTCAATTGCATTGCTTGAAATCAGCTCCTCAGGCCTTCAACTCCATGCATGCTCCATCCATGTGACTCACAAACGTGAATGAACCGACATCATGACTTAGGATTTTTACATGGGTGTTTGCGACGATGAAGACAGGCATATATCGATAATCGCTTGTTAAAAAACCGTCGAACAATCGGACGTCGGTAATACTTCCCGGGCTACCTTTGGTTATAGTTGTATGATTGTAGAACTGCGCCAGCGTTTTGTTCAATACATTCTTAAGTAGTGACACATTTGGTGAATCCAGGTTCTGACAATGTACCTCGGTCCTACAAAGCCACCGCGCGACATACTCGCCGTCTCCTGCACTGACGCAATGGCAACCCCTGCTCGCACTCTCATGCAGCGAACCGTCAGAAGTGTAAGCGGAAACAGAATACAAGGGGTATATATGCGGGGCTACCATACTCCGATATTTTTATATTGTAGGAACGATCTCGCCAGCAGCACGAAGAGCGGCAACAGGGTGACCTCCCGAGGCTATGCGGCGGCATGTGTAACAGTCGCGCTCTAACCAGCACTCAGCTAGACTTCTAGAGCCCGTACAGCATATAGATTATGCGCCAAGGGACCACGCTGCACTTCAAACCTTACCACGTTGTGTTCCGTTGTGCGCATAGGCATGTGTAATGTTATCAAAGATAGTGCAGCCTCGAGTGCGTCGAGGATGACCTACTGGTTGTCCCTGAGAGGCTCCAGTATGCTATATGGACAGAGAAAATCCTGGACAGTCGGAAATGAGCATGCTGCGTGTACGATTGACATGATCCGTACCGACTTTATTCAAGGCACTGAGAATAATGTCTCGGTCACGTCGTCCAGTTAAGAGCGGATGCTTGAGGTCATGGATGGATTCAAGCGAGGACGATTGCTCCTTAATGCTTGAGGTCATGGATGGATACGAGCGAGGACGATTGCTCCTTAATAGCAGTCGTTGATGACCAGGAGATGGGCGGAGTGGAGAGGTTCGGACGGGAGTGTGGGGAGACGGGACACATTCGGGGCGCGTTCTGGACGGTTCGCGTAACTGGGATTGAGCACGTGTGTGTGACGCGTCTGTGGCTGCAGCTTCCGTTTGAAGGGCCTAGCTGCATTCTGTCCTGGACTCACACAACAAGCTGTGTTCCCTGCCAGGGGCCCACGCCCGAGCCCTCTATATATCTTCCCTCTGCCCGTCACCAAGCTACTCCCCCATTGCTGCAAATCTCAGTGCTCATCGATGCCAGACGTCTTCGTCAGGTCCTTCACCCACCTCAAAGACCGCCCAAGAGCCGACCATGCTCTCCAGATCCTCCAGAGGGTGGCCTCGCTCGTCAAACCCATCATGCGTAAGCATGGTTGGGTCCTCCCAGTCCTCTCCGAGTTCTTTCCAGAGAGTCCGAACCTACTCGGTGAGCTGATACTCTCACCCACAGTAAAACAATGTGAAACCTGACACATGCTGTACTTCTGCAGGTTTGAGTGAGTAATCCTGCTTTGCTGCACCAGTTATCCTGAGTCCGAAATCTGGTAGATATCAATGCTGGTCAGAAAATCTTGGTGCGTTTGCGGCCCCCGCACGCACCCGATACCTTTTATGATGAACAAGAAATTGTACACACAATGCTTCATGAGGTAAGTACTTCTGGGTACATCATGGTCCTCCTGTTCCTCTAATTTCGTCAACAGCTCACGCATAACGTCCACGGTCCACACGACGATAAATTCTACAAGATCCTCTCCGGCTTAGAGGAAGAGTATGCCACTCTCCGTAGCTCTGGCTACGACGGCGAAGGCTTCCATGCCAAGGGCCACCGCCTCGGCGTCAACGTTTCTCACGACCTTCCGCCCCATCTCGCCCGACAGAAGGCCCTAGAGGCTGCTGAGAAGCGGAGACAGATTAGTACCGTTCTCGGCGGCGGCGGTCGTCTCGGTGGCATCGCGAGGAGCAACAAGTCTCACCGCGAGCTCGCTGCGGAGGTACGTAATGCGCACGTTCTTCGCTTTGAGGTCCTTTGAAACCTTGTTCTGACAACCTGCGTCTCACAGGCCGCAGAACGGAGAGCACGCGACGAGAAAGCGTGTGCCTCAGGAGCGGTCGCCCAAGAGGAGGCCGAGAAGGCTGCGCAGGAAAGCGTCCAGAACGACGTGATTGACCTCACCAGCAATTCCGAATCCGAGTATGAACTTGAACCAGAAATCATCGTCATCGACGAGGACGCGCCCTCCCCGATGTCTTCTTCCACCCCAACCTCCAGCGGTGCCCGCTCGCCAGTGAATCTCCCGCTCCCGCTCCGCCCGGGCAGCGGCTACACCTCTTCATCCTCATCCGTCTCCAACCTTTCCGCAACCTCCTCGTCCTCCCGCATACCACGCCCCGCCGTCCGCCGCGTCGTGCGAGGGGCAGGCGATGGCAAGCCAAGCCTCCCGAAACCGCGCTCGCTCTCCCGCCCCCCCTCCCGCCCGCTC
>KN050048.1:42950-54741 GCA_000743315.1 Lignosus rhinocerotis TM02 | reverse complement strand
TCCTCATCTCGCGGCACAACGCCAAGGCGGCGATCCCCGCAGAACAAGAGTGGACGTGCCCGCGCTGCACGCTCGTCAACGACGCCCTCGCGCTCCAGTGCGCCGTGTGCTTCGGGCTGCGGCCGAGCGTGAAGGAGCTCGAGCACACACTCAAGCGCGAGCGTGGGGGGTGGACGTGCGACGTTTGCGGGGAGCGCGACATGCCACACGATTTTTGGTCGTGCCGATTCTGTGGGAGCGTGAAGGTCGCTGCCTGAGCTTGCCCGTCCTGTTCCGTCCTCGTTGCTTTCGATTCCGACTGGTGGATAGATGGATATACCACTAGTGACTGCCTCTATTGTACGTGCATGCGTGACTTCGGATGCTGTGCTTGCGATGATCTTGTCGAACGCTATTGTTGGTAGATATGCTTATCATATACCGGGTCCGTAGCTGACGTCGGACTACTTGATACATGTACCTTTGGGAGTATTGTTACTAGTAGTGGATGTATTGTAGTCACTCGGGTCGCTTCTTCTATTGTACGCTTGCACGACTCCCAATGCCTGGACGAGGATTAATCCTATTGTTATCAAGACCCTGAATGATATTTAGATAGTACTAGTAAATATGCGCTAAACACGTCCATACAGTACGCAGTACTGGTACGGGTACGCTTCATTACCCCCTCCCCGCTCATTACTCCTCCGAATAGTACGCTGTGTTCGAAGATGGAGTCCAAGAACAGAAACCGGGACATGATCGGCAGAACCGAACAAATAACGATAATCCAGACCGTACGTTGGGACCAAGCCGCGAAATCGAGGAGAATATGTTGTGTGCAAGTTGATTTACCGAACCGCCAGACACAGATGCCCTTGGAAAGGGAGAGACAAACTACTTGTCCTCCTCTTGAAGCCTGTCGTACGTCGGGCACAGGCCGTTCCACGAGGGCGGGACGGGGTTTGCAAATTTGGTGTCCGGGATGTCCTCGGCGAAGACGACCGCGAAGCCGGCGTCGAGGTGGAAGTCAATATGGCAGTGGAGGAACCACGGGCCAGGGTTGTCCGTCTTGAACCGGATCGTGACGTTGTCCCCCGCCTGGGGCGTGCCCGTGCTCACGACGTCGCGCCAGACCGGGTCTTTGTAGTTGTAGGCGGTGCTGCCCGCGCTGCGGACGACGGCAAAGGCGTGCTGTTGGCGAGGAGAGGTATGAGTGGGCTTAGAAAGAAGGGAGTGCTGTGAGGACGAAAGGCTTACACCGTGCAAGTGGAAGGGGTGCGGCGTGCCCGGGGCATTGGCGGTCGCCGGGAACGAGATCTCGATGGACTTCTGCGCGGGCAGGGGGATGACGCTGCCGGAGGGGAGGAGGTCTTGAGCGAGATGCGCGCCGCTCAGGATCTGCAGCAGGACGGGGACGGTCGGCGGGGTGAATGTCGCGTTGTTAATGAAGAAATTCGAGCCGTTCTGCAGGAGCGGCTCGTCAGCACTATGGTCTCAATCCTATGCGCGCCACTAGGATACTGACGAAGTTAAACACGAGGTTGATCGCCTTGTCCACGCCACCAGCAACAGCGCGGCCGGGCTGCAAGGACGACGCTTGTCAGAGCTTCTCATTCTTCCTGATAGAGTTAGTGGAGACGCACCACCGGCATCGCCTTCAGAGGATGCAAGTCCGTCTCGACCAACGGCTTGATCGAGGGCGGCGCTACGGTGGTCGTAGGCTCAGCGACCGGAGCGCCATCGTAGCGCAATATGGCGGAGTTGATCCCGTTTGCAAACCCGGTCGTGCCAAAGTTAGGGTCCGCCCGGATCCAGTAGTTGTCTACCTTCTGGTTGGCGGTGAGCTGAAAGAGGCCGTGTCAGTTACCATGGATCGGGGGTGACAGATCAGGAAGAGAGACTCACCACAAATGAGTAGCGCTGTGCGGCGAAGACCTGGATAGAGTCGACGGTGAGCGGCTTGGTGTTGATGCCGTCCGCCTCAATGACCGTCATGTTGTGACCGTCGATGCTGAAGGTGTGATTCGGATCACATGAGAGGGAGACCAGGCGGAACCGGTAGCTGTGAATGATACGTATCAGTATAACCTCGGATGACTAAACCTTCATGATCTTCGCTCACCGCTTTCCGTGCGTGACCTTGATGACAGCTAGATTGGCATTGGGAGTGCTGAGGGATCGACCAAGGCCGTTGATGAGTGTTGAGTCCGCGCCGAGCCTGAGCGTGACTGTGAGTTCACTCGTGCGCTCTTACTTGAAACATCACAGTGACCCACGGAAAACGCGGACCAAGCCTGGCAGCGGTATGGTACCAATCGGACAGGGTGATCACAGTCGAGTCTACATCAATCGTCAATGACTCGGAAGAGCTATATGTACTGCGGTAAGGCACGGCATACCGTTGTCGACATCGTACAGCTTCTTGTGCGGGTCGTCGGGGTCGTAGACGACAAATGGGCCACGCAGTCCGTCGCAGTACTGCGTAGAGAGATGGCTGTGATACCAAAATGTGCCTAGTGGAATTGGGGTGAGTCAGGTAGGCAACTGAAGCCCTTGGCTGCATTGCTTACCGGCCTGGCCTGCTGCACGAAAGTCGTACAGGAACGAGTGTCCCGGAGAGATCGGGCACTGGTTCACGAAGGCACCGCCGTCTGCCCAGTTAGTTCCCTTCTGGAAGAATCCATGCCAGTGCTACATATGATTGGGATCAACGTCGAACGTCACGTCATGGATTGCGCGATGCCACGACTCACGATGCTGGTAGCCTTGAGCATCGTATGGTTGGTCAACTTGTCGATGACATTCAGCTTGAAGCGGCCATCCTGCCAGTTCGGCCGGCATGAGTGCTTCTATGCAAGAGAATACATCGGTGCGCGTACTGACCTTCTTCCCAGTGATGAGCGGGGCAGGATATACACCGTTGACAACGACGGCGTCGCGAGCAAAACCGTCGGGCGAGATCACGGCGTTGGTGATGGTGAGGTCCGCGTTGGGTCCAATAGCCGCGATAGTGCTGCCTACAAGGGCGAGGGTCACGAAGGCAGTCAAGAATGAGAGATTGGCCATCGTGTGCGGCTGAGTAGTCGACGCTTCGTGAAGTGCAAGAGTAGATACCAGACTCCGAGTGAGCAGAGCTTGGGGTTGAACCAGACTGGCATACGGGTTGCCTCTTAAATACTTGTGAGCATGTACAGCTCATGCCTAGAGACCCGGATGAGAGACTGCTGAACCGCCTTGATCATACTGGCGGTCAAACGGTCTAGCGGCCCAGCGGAGGATGAGCGGAAGCGTCAGAACGCGCCGGCGCAGCGAACATGACAAGGAGAGCGTCATGAAATCCAGAACACCCCTGCATCTGTTTGGGCCTGAAGCGCGGCGGTCGCGCGAATGCAAAAGAACAGAGGGGATGCAACCTAGAGCAGGGAAGAAGCGCATTGCTCCCACGAAAGACACATCAAGCCTCCACACGGCAGCATATGTCCTACGAGGAGCCATATTTGCTCAACGGCGCGCGCGCGCGTAAGTCGCTACACCTCCGATGGTAGACGTTCGGGATGTCAAGTGGGCGTGATTGTACCTGTCGGTGCCAAATAGTAGTCAGTGGATCTCGATGGTACGCCAATGGAGATGGGTGCGGTCGGTGAGCATTGGCGCCTTACCTCCGTAGCAATGTACCGGAGATTTACTTCTAAGGGGTCTGTGTATTCTGTGTCCTTGCTAACGAAGAAGGAATTTGAGATGCGGTAGTCATCAGCCAGATAGAACAGTGAGTATCGAATGACACACAGGTGAAAGTCACCGCACGATAACATCCGACCCGAATGTAATCGAGCGTCGTAAGAACAGTATGGTGCGTCACAGGTACAGGCATACCTGGTGGTCCGAGGATGGCCATGTTAAGCAGTGCGGCTCCCCCACCCTGGTACAAACCTCTGTTCAGCGCTCCATATGTCGCATCTGGTGGCAGTCTCGACTTCATTCTTGAATCGTGCTGTCTCAGGCTACATTGCCAGACCTTATCTTGCAGGATCAGGCGCACCTTGATAGAGTTCGAGATTTTCCCAGCAGTGCGAGCGGCTCTTCGGGATTGACTAAGAGTTCGAGATTTTCCCAGCAAGTGCGAGCGGCCCTTCGGGATTGACTGTGACTATTCCGCACATTTGCCTCAGCTGGACGTCTACAGTCAGTATTCGTCAACCCTCGGCTCACAAGCAGTGGGACGCCCCAGGCACGAAGGCTGGTGCTTATCCTCATCCTGCTACAGACTACTTCCCACATCGACCCTGCGTGGTCCATGTGATGGGTGGATATTGTCCGGCTATGAGTAGAAAGAGCCTCCGCTCCATCATCCGTGACTCATACTACGTCGGCCTCCTAGACCGATAGACCGAGAGAATATCTATCAGGAGGCACAACGGTGAGCACGATTATGTCTAGCCTTCACCATCTCGGACATTCTCACAACCTACATCTGTTGCAATATCACAGTCAGTCCGACAGCTTTTCGCCGTAAACCGTGTAGCCCCCAGTAACTTGGGTCCACTTCCAATTGTAGGCCATTCTGCTAGCACTCAGGCTGTATTGGAACTCCGCCGACATATGGTGCATACCAAGGCGCAGTCAGTTCATTTGTTGTCGTATACCCGAAGCTGTTCCTACCTAAGCCTGGGATGAGAGATGTCTCTCTGACGTCGGAGCCAAGACCGGACTCTCGCAGTGCAGGCGTTCCGTCGGTACTGGAGCCCTGCACAACAGCTAGGAACGGCTTCTAATGACATGTGGAGAGCTTCGAAGGCATGATGTCGCAGGTTGTCGCAGTACATGGGCTTGGAGGGAGACATAAGGCGAAAAGCACCTGAGTAATCGGGCTGTATTCAAGGTCTGGGCAGTAACTATCACCGCGGCGGGTCCGGTGGCTGGGACTAATGTCCGACACGAGCAGCGGCACTGTATCCTGGTGAGCGCATCAGTGTGAGCCTGTGTATATGTAGTTAAGACATAGACCCTACCAACTGTATGCAATGTAACGATGTTCGCTCCTATGTAGTTGTACTCTTAGACATATCACCACCACCGTTGCCTTGGACACTGCCGCAACTCGGTGAGCGATGCATGAAACATTGGACACCACTGGACGTGGGAGGAGGACAAGAGCAGTCCCAGGAGACGCCGGTGAACCTGAGACGCCCTTTGTGCGGGCGCTCGGACCGGGGTGGATAGGCAAACGCCGGACATCTTCCCTCGAACTGCGTGCGGAATTCGCGAGCATCATGCCAGCCTAGAGCCGAACTCGCTCTTTTCCTCCACGCTCCTTACCTCGATGACCAGCTGTCTCTGACCCCGACGACGAACGACGATGGAAGACAAGTATATAGGCCTCGTGCTGGCAATCTGCAGCTCCGTTGGCATCGGCAGCAGCTTCATCCTCACCAAGAAGGTCGGACGATCCCACAGTGGCCCCCCATCTTGAACGCCGTAGTCCGTTGTCTTACCTGTCTCTCTCTTGGCATCTCTGTACAGGGCCTAATCCAAGCAAATTCCTACTCGAGGGAGGGTGCTGCGTCAGACGAGCATACATACTTCAAAAGCCCGTTATGGTGGGCGGGAATGACGCTAAGTGAGTGCAGTGTATCGTGATGTGGCGCTCGCTGTCCCTGTGCTGTACTAATGGCTGCGATGCAGTGGTGTTTGGAGAAAGTACGTGTTATACCAAGTGCATCCCTTCGTCGCTAGTGGCCTCACCTCGTTATACCTGCAGTCCTCAACTTTGTGGCGTACACGTTCGCACCACCAATATTGATCACACCCTTGGGTGCTCTCAGCGTGATCATCGGGTACGTGGCGCCCCGTTAGTGCTTCCCTCACGTATCCGCTCACGCGCTAGGTCTACGCTTCTCAGAGCGGTTCTCGCGTCATTCCTTCTCAATGAAAAGCTCGGCCACCTTGGTCGTGTCGGCTGTGCATTATGTCTCCTGGGCTCTCTAATCATCGTGCTACACGCGCCGCCTGACAAGGAGATCGAGACCGTCGACGAAATACTCCAGTTTGCGTTACAACCAGGTACGCCTGCCACCTGTGCTCCCTGCAAAGCCCGACCGAGGTCTCGTAATCTCTTTGCAGGATTCATGATGTACAGTCTCGTCGTCCTCGTTTTCTCCCTCGTCATGATCTACGCCGTCGTTCCCAAGTACGGCCGCACGAACCCCATCGTCTACATCTCGATCTGCTCTCTCGTCGGCTCCGTGTCGATCATGGCAATCAAAGGGCTCGGCGTGGCCGTGAAACTAACCTTCTCCGGAAACAACCAGTTCACCCGTCCCGCAACGTACGTGTTCGCCATCCTGGTCGGGACCTGCATCGTCGTCCAGACCAACTACTTCAACAAGGCGCTCGACACGTTCTCTACCAACGTGTGCGTGTCTTTCACTCTCCCTCCCACTCCCACTGTACATCCGCGCCCTCGTGCCTGACAAGAAAACCCGTTCTTTTTCCCCTTTCCCATCCCATGCCGCACCAGCATAAACCCGATGTACTACGTCGGCTTCTCCACCGCGACGATAGTCGCCTCCATCATCCTCTTCCAGGGCCTCAACACGGACGACCCCGCAAACTCCATCTCCCTCCTCGCCGGCTTCATCACCACCTTCCTCGGCGTGCACCTCCTCGAGCTCTCGCGCTCCCCCGGAACAACGGGGACGACGACGTCGTCGGGCTCGAGACTTTCTACGAAGCAGATCCGGACCAGGACGACTTTGAGCATGTGGACGAACGGACGCACTTGCATGGCTCCGGTCCCGGTCCCGGTCCCAGCCCCCATCTCAGTCCCAGAACGGGCGGGGAACGTGGTTCGCCAGCACGGACTCCACAGCCGGTGTAAAATATATGCCGCGACGGCATAAACTGTGCTGCGGCCCGTCAAGAGTAACGAACAAAAGCAGGGGCCGCGGTGCTGTGCTGACCACTGGCGGTGCGTAGATGCCGCCAGCGCGACGACGGTGTTCGAGTAACTTATTTGTAGTATTGTATGGACCGTGTGACTGTAGAGCTCATTGTAAACTAGGCATACATCTATGGATGCATCGGGATCTAAGTGTTATTACACTGCTGCAGAGAAAGAGAAGAAAATGCGCGATGCGAAGAAGAGGGAATGTTGGTGTGTTTGGGGACACGAGGAAGATGAACGAGTGTGCGAGTGCGGGATGGGGGTTCGACGCGAGCAAATGCGAAAGAGTAACGATGCACAGCAATTACAGGGTACAACATCCGAAGAAATCCAAGATATTTAACGATAAATGTAAGACGGAAGGAGGGGTGGGGGAGGGTGTTGGGGGGCATAACAAGCGTTCGTGTCACGTCGTGTCATAAAACTTGAGCAAGCGATGAGAAGTCCAGCAGGAGGGGGGCACCGCTAGCAAGCCCCAGCACAGTGGCGGCCCGCGCAGTGGGACAGCGTGCGCTGCGTGTCCGTTGCTGGCGGGGTGGTGCCCGTCCCGGCTGACGCGAGCTTGTTGAAGATATTCGGCTTTGGGTGTGGGGTCCCTGATGCGGGCTCCTCTTGCTCGTCCTCCATCTGGAGCCCAGGGACATCTTGTGGCCAGTTGAAGCGTTTCCGGCGGAAACTATGCATCGCAGAGGAGGCATGAGTACAGCGGCCGAAAGAGGTGAGGTGCGGAGCAAGGAAGCGCGTACCACTCGTAGTCCCACAGGTAGTCATCGACCTCCTTCTCGCTCACCAGCGGCTGCCCGTCCGCCCCCTTCTGCCCCGCAACGTATGCCGAGCGCGTACTTGCACCCAAGCAACGTGTTCATGTGCTTGCACGCATGCATCTCGAGCTCCTCGGGCGAGAACGGGATGAGCGTCGACGGCCGCAGCAACACCAGCCCTTGGGGCTGGTAGGGCCCGGTCGCGCGCCACGATGGTGGCCGGCCGCCCTTCTCGCACTCTCCGAAGAGAAGCTGCCGCGCCTTTGGGGTGAGCGAGCCTGCGAAGGGCGCGTCCACTTTGACGTCCATCGCACTGTCCTCATCGCTCCAGCGCTCTGAGCGCGCGCCCGTGGGGAGCGCGACGTGGATAGGCGAGGACCGTCCAGACCGCTTCTCCTTCTTCTCCCAGTCGAGCGACATCCACCCGAGCTTGTACTTCTCGTCCTCGCTCGCGCGCTTTGCGTGTCCAGGCGTCGTCGGACCTGTGCTGAGAGTCGATGAGCTGAGTCCGAGATTCTGGCAGCTCTGCGAGAGCTCGCGCGAGGGCACTACGAGCTCCATTTTCTGTGTCTCGCGCGTGGAGTCGGATCCGAAGACCTCGCGGAGCAGGTCCATGAGGAAGACGTGCGGGCGCGGGGTGATGCCATACTTGTTCGCGAGCATGTTCGTGAAGATGGTCTCGACGTGCGTCGTAATCGCCGTGTTTGTGCTGAAGTCGACGTCCGAAGGAGACCGGTTGTGTCCTTTCTTGTACTTGCTGTTAGGCGACCCATTCGGAGATGGAAGATCTGCGGCTGCTTTGTGCGAGAGTGAACGGGAGAGTGAGGCAGACCGCTGGACGCCAAAGAAGTTATCAGATGTGCTGCGTTGCCACTGACACCTCGTCGAAGGGGAACGTGATATATCCCTACTAGGGCGTGGTAGGACGGCGGGGAAGAACAGTTCGTCGTCAATGAGTTCTAGTCGTCCACCCGGCCTGAGGATGCGACGGACTTGGGTAAGCACGAACTTCCACCGGCTAATCGGGATACACAAGGTGAGATTAGCCATTCGCACGAGGTCAAAGGAGTTGTCGGGGAATGGTAACGGATACTTGACACTGACAGACAGGTCAGCACCACGCATACAGTGACCTTGAAACATGCAAGACAGACGTACAAGTTGGTGCGTGTCCAAGTGACGTTCTTTGGGACGTGTGCCGGCTCGAGATGTGGATGGACCTCGCCGACTTCGTTGTTATGCACGTCAATGAGGTCGAGCCCCGTAACTTTGGTATTAGCGGATTTCCATAGCTTCGCCGCATGAAGAACCCAGAAGCCTTCTCCGCATCCGAGGTCAAGCACCTCCACGGGAGGCTTCTTACCGAATTTGTGGAATGTGGGCGAGTCCGCGGGGGCGAGTCGGCACAGAAGCTGGTGAGTCTGGTAATCGCTGCAACGGCGTACGCCAGCAAGTATCAGATGTCAGACGTACAGATAGACGTGGGAGAGCCGAGGTGGGGCTAGACGGACCTCTCGAGCAGTACCTGGCTATATGCTTGCATGTATGGTGCGTCTTCTGAGCGGAAAGGGTGGTGGGGCATGTTTCGCCTGCGAACAGTCCTGTTCCGGTCTTCGAACCCATCCTCGTCCTCTGGTTGTCGCACCCCTGTAGACCCCGGTAAGATCTCTGAGCCAATGGTCAAAATAGAAGTGTCTTCGAGGTGGAGTGGAATGGGGACACGCTTTGTACCGCGTAGGGAGCCTGTGAAATCGCGAGAGGATGAACGAAGGGACTTGAGAGCTTGACCGAGAGAGCGCTTCTTCTTGAGCTTTGCGGTCTCCGCACGTAGGGCGGCGTTAGTGATGGTGACCTGGGATGGTGAGTTGGCTATGAGCGGCTCCTCCATTGATGATCGTTCCGAGGAGGTCGGGGTTGGAGATGACGTGGAGGGAGGGCTGGAGACGAATGGGTGATTGAAGCGGGGAATCTTGTGGTCGATGTGTGGGTCAAAGAGGGCAGAGTGGTCGAGTTCATGAGGAGAAAGCAAGGGACAGAGCGAGTCGGCTGTAGAGGAGAACGAGATGGAACGGTCGAAAGAGTCGTCGAGGGTGGATGAAGGCGAAGTCGGAGAGAAGATCCTAGGCTCCATGTTGAGCGTTGAGGTGGGAGGAGCACGTTAAGAGCGAGATCTTGGGAAAGACGGGCCAAGTGGCGGAGGTAAAGCTGACGGTTGCTTTGTCTTGAATGACAATGGCTCTTGAAGCTTTGAAGGAGTGAGAGAGCGAGGAAATAAGCGCATATACGGACAAGAGAGAGGACTGGCCAGGTTGGATTGGAAGAGGGTGGGAGGGAGAAACAAACATCAAGACAGAGCCAGAGCCAGAGCCAGATCAGCGGATCGGGAGGACAGTCGAGCGCTCCGCAAAGAGTGAGTGACATGGACTGTCCGTCAGCCCACACCGCAAGGGGCTCCCATCTCCACCGTGGGAACTCCTTTTGGTTCCGAACATTGAATGCCATCAGCCACTTCGCATATGCCACTGGCCAGATGAATGATCAACATATACACTGTACCCCTCACTTACCTCCCTGGGCTAACACCACGCATCCTGCAGGCAAGAATCCAGAATGTGGCGTTAGGGGAAGACCTAATGCCAGGATACATACGCAGACTGCACCCGAGCCACAGCGCGGATATATCACAACAAGCAATCATCCTGCATTGGCTGCATTTGAGTCTCGATCGAACGTCGCAGATGCGCCATCTGACTAAGTTACACGTCCTAGTACTGCGAACTGTCATCGAGTACAGGGCCGTGCAGGGGCTGACCCGTACTTCCCAGTCGCAAGACCTAACCTAGTCGTCCTTCGGAGGCGGTGGGCCACACGGCTGCAGCATACGCTGACCCACACAATCAACATCGCACAACAAAAAGAGCAAAGCGCGACGCACCTCGGTCATCTCAAACTTGATCCTTCCAGTCGCCTCTCCGTCCGCAATCGCGAGATAGGACGTGAGAGTGGAGTGCCCCACTATGGACGCAAGCGTGTCTCGGTGCTGGTGGGTAAGCCATTCGCTGCGCAACATGTCAGCATCAAGATAGCCTACTACCCCCAAGCGCCTCACTATTTCGTCAAGTCGGCATGGCCTGTATGGAAAGCACGTCAGCAAAGGTCTGGCAGGATATTGGGAGGAATGCCCTCACCGGTTCCAGTGTATCGAGCATGCACTGAGCGCGCGCAACCACGAGTCAGTGAGCATTCATGAGGATAGACGGATGACTCACAATGCTCCAGCTGGGTGTTGGCAGTGTAACGAAGTTCAGAGGACTAGCATAGACAACAGGAGTCAACACGAATTCACAGAATGGGAGCAAAGGGGTGACTGACCATGGTCACGGTCAAGAGCAGCAGCGCATGCGCTTGTTTACCAAGCGCGTCTCTAGAAATGCTCCATCTCACTTTGGATCTGCATGCAAATGCAATCAGTGCCCTTGAGCGCCTCTCCACTGTTTTTCCACTTCGTGCTGCCGGGCAGTGGCCTCTGCAACTTGTGCTTGAACTATCGGGGATACTATCTTCGCTGAACGATAGCTTGGCTATGGCGGAAGGCTCAAGGCAATTACTTGCCAAGCTCGCCTCCCTGAATGACTCGCTCGACGACCTCGAAGAGAAACTGGAGCCTCTCCTCGCGCAGACACTACCCGAGTCCTTGCTGCCCTTGGACATCATCCAACAAGTGAAGCTCAATGTCGCGCTTCCGTACCTGGTGTACGACCTCATATTCAGTGCGTCCCGCACCATCGTCTTCTCAGCTCAACTCATTCTCCCTGCGACTCTCCATAGTCTACCTGAAGACCCGGGGCATCGACCCCAAAACACACCCCGTCGTCGCCGAACTCGTGCGCGTCCCCGCCTCGCTCCCCGCACGCGCTCATGCCCACTGACTCTCCTGCCAAACAGGACCGCGTCAGGCAATACTTTGACAAGATCAAGAACGCAGAAGACCCCGAGCAGAGTACGTCCCCTTGCCCTCCCCTCCCTCCTCCTCCTGTGTCCTTGTCCTTGTCCTTGTCCTTGTTCTTGTGCTCATCCTGTCCCTTACCCCCTCCCCTCTCTCCCC
>KN050048.1:10240-41512 GCA_000743315.1 Lignosus rhinocerotis TM02 | reverse complement strand
TCGGGCGCGTGTGCGCCGTCAGGTCCTTGACGGCGTGCTCGCCGATACCCCTGCAGTCGATCGCGGCGAGGCACGGATCGACGAGCTTGCGCTGGCGCGCGAGCTGGACGAACTCCTTCATGACCGTGCTGTTCATGCGCGTGTTATCCGCCTCGAGGACGCGCAGACGCGTGCAATTCCGCACAAGCTCCAGCAGTCCGTCGTTCGTCACGTTCCCCGCATGTGAGATAACGAGGTATTCGAGGGCATGCCCAGGCTGCGGAGGTGGGGGAGGCGCTCCGCGGCGCTGGGGTGCTGGGTTCTCGTCAAGCCGCGGTGTCAGCGCGGCGAGAACTGCGTCTGTGATCTCGCATGCGTCTTCCAGGTCCAGCCTCCGGATGTAGGGCGTTGTGCCTAAAAGCCGCACCAAACCATCGTCCTGCAGGTCTGCGCCTATACCGGCGAGCTCCAAGAACTCGAGCTTCGGCACAGCGTGTGCGAGGTGAGAACATGCGTGATCCGTAAGAAGGACGCATGAGGAGAACGCGAGATGACGCAGGCGCGTTACCCGTTTCCAGTACTTGTTAGGATCTGAGGGGTCGCGGCCGGCCTCCCGTGCAGTCAGCTGGACAGAGTCGATATGCTGTGCCTCTTCTTCTGTCAGCGAGACGAAAGCCTCAATGGCGGAATTATGCAGCGGTCCCGCGTAACTGAGGTCCAAGACCTCCAGGTCTGGGGCGGCCTTACCGAGACACCGCATCATGTCATCCGTAACATGTCCGAGCCAGTTCAGTCGGAGCACTTTAAGGTGTAGAATGTCGCCGCGATCGAGAACAGATGAAGCCATGGAACGGATACCCTCCCCATCGAGGTTGATACACCTGCTCACGTCGAGCGAAGATAGATGAGGACAATACGTTGAGAGGATGGTGCACGTGTTATTGATGACCGCGCTGAGCCCTTTGACACAGAGCTGCCGGAGAGACGGAGAGCGGACCAAGAGGTGATGTAGAGCACGAGTCGTGAGAGCAGTGCACCCCTGGAGGTTGAGCGTAGTAATGCAAGTGCAGGACAGTTCACTCGGTATGGTCGGATTGATGGAAAGGTCGTCCGTCATCTCCATGAGCGCTCCTGATGAGAGCTCCGCAAGCCCCGTAAAGTCAATTGCTTTGACGAATCCGCCTGCCGATTCGGCCAGTCGTGCGAGAACCGTAGGAGGAAGTTTAGGGAGCTTCGTCCAAAGCTGACCGTCGTAGACGAGCCTTTGCCAAGTCTTGGAGACCTGATAGGACCGTCAGGTCACCGAGTGTTCTCGATACACTAGAAGAGTATACCTACCCTGCTCAACTTCAGGAGTTCTCTGATGCCCTTCTCGACTCCGACCCACTTACTGCGGGATCTGCCAGCCTGGATGGCCGTCCATTTGCCGCTCATTACAGCACGGATATGCTCTGCCTTGTGCAGGTCGACGAGAGTAGCTAAGATATGTATCTTTAGCTCACGTGGAAGGTCTTGATCAAAGTAGTTTCGGACGTCGTTTAGGATAGGCTCTGATATGTCAGCGGGAGCCAAGGGAACGATATCAAGCGGAGAAGCGTGCAAGGGAAATGGAGACGAATATGAGCGGCCCTTCGCACGCAAGATTGCAGCGCCGGACGGAGGTCCTGGGCGATACAATGAAGGAAGGGGGCCGCAAGACGTATCGACATCGATGTCAACGAGGGTGCCGACCGGTGGGCTCGTACAAGATTTGAGAGGTGGTGCCCAAGGCAAGAAGCAGCTGCCGTGCCCAAGCTCGACGCCTGCCGGAAACTCTGAGTCCACGACGCCAGTCGGTGTCGTAGCAGGGGTGGGATTTGTCTCAGTGGACGAATCACGAGTCTTCCTGAACAGGAGCTTGCGAGCGATAGTACCGGAAGTCTTGCTGCCAGTGAGCTTGCCCTTCACTCTGGAGAGGGAGAGCGCAGAGAGCGAGCGTGTTGAGCTGACAGAAAGACTGGAAAGCGATCTGCGACGCGCCGGAACATGATCGAGAGGCACTGAGGCCTCGGGGGTAACGGGCGGTGTGACATCATGATTCTGGTTGGATTCGGACTCGCTGATCGACGCAAAACCCGAGCCGTATGAGGATGGGCCTGCGGTCTGGGGCGACATGCTCATCGACCACTGCGGGCTCCCATACTCGAAGGTCGTGGGCAGGAAAACCAGCGGCGGTAACACGGGCGGCCGCTCACGCCCTTTACCCTTTTCCGAGAAGCCCGATGGTTCATCGACATTCCCACTGAAGGAACCTGCGATAGCGTCCTCGTACAGATCGAACGGAGCTTGAGAGGAGTCAACAGCCGAGGATGAGATAGCCCATGTGTGAGCAAGATTGTAGTTGGCAGAGGAAGACGACGATCCGACGCAAGGAAGGACGTCGATCTGAAGGTCGATGGGATCCCTTCTCTGAATGTCTACAGGCTGAGAGATGCCTTTGCCTTTCGAAGGGCTCGAGCGAGAGGGGGAGTCATTCATGGCGACGTCAAGCTCATCAAGCGAGGACACTTCGCTGACCTCGTGAGACATGGAGAATTGGTGCAAGAAGTGGTCGAGCGGAGGGTCGGGGATAGGGGACATGGATGTCGAGAACGAGTGGTGCGAGGGAGAGGTGGGATGTCGAGGATCCCGCACGTACCCCTCGAGGCGATGGAAGCCATTAAGTGGTTCATAAGGGACGAGTTCAAGGAAGAAAGGCGGGTCGTTATCGATGTCGTGCATCTGGCTCATGGCGAGAGGATGCGATTCTAAGACGATGAGATAAGAGATACAGCGCGAGTGCTTAGACAGACCAAATGAGACAGCAGAGGTGAATAAGTAGTAAGGGCAACAAGACTAGTTGGTGGTCTGCGACAAGCAAAATAAGAGCCTGACCATGATGGTCGCAGTCAAGGGAGGTTGATAGCTCATGAGATCTGAGACCTCACGGCACTCTGTACTCACCTGCCACAAGCGCCTTCTCAGCCACAATACTCTATATTCCCACGCATACTACTCAACTTGGACTCAGGCTATATGATGCCGAGGCAAGTTCAACGTATTCGAGACTCAAAAGCATAACAAGGGGTGTCATTACTGCATATGCATAGCAAGTATTGTACAATCACCCCGACATTATCTTACAGCGCAGGATGCATGAGAAAATAACCCAACCTGCAATGGGTAATACCAGTCAACAATTTCACGTCAGTAGAATCGAGACGGAGAGAATGGCAAGGAGAAAAGAAAAGATGATGAACAAAAACACGGCAGCGCGAACACAGTCAATAGCGGTGACTGAAACAACTGCAGATGCGACTATCAGTGCAACAAGCAGGGACATCGGTCCAAAGTAGCGAACCAGATGTGA
Organism: Lignosus rhinocerotis TM02; assembly: GCA_000743315.1. Classification (NCBI taxonomy): domain Eukaryota; kingdom Fungi; phylum Basidiomycota; class Agaricomycetes; order Polyporales; family Polyporaceae; genus Lignosus; species Lignosus rhinocerus. Next base: position 38,145 of record KN050048.1, on the reverse strand, counting down.
GGGAGATAGCGACACGGATGACGGAGGAGGACGGAGTCTACTTGCTTCCCTTGGCCTTGTTCCAGTTGTCGATGACAAGCTTGAACCTGGTCGTCGAGATGATAAGCCCCCGAGAAGTGGCAATCAGAGTTCGCATCCGGTTTCGCACCTGTCCTTATGCGGCAAGTCGGGATTTTCCTGTTTGAGCCGCGCGACTTCAGTCTGCATAAACTTGTTAAACTCGGTGAGCTTTTTCCTCCCGCCAGCGCCGTTTGTCCTTTCTGTAGAAACCGTGCCGTCGGACCATCAGAGATCGAGTGGAAACATGCACCAACACGTGTGTACTCACTGCTCTTGGACTTCTTCGTGGCTTGCGCGCCGTTCTTTGGCTTTGTGGTGACACCCATCACACTAAGTGGCTGCGCAGGAGGAGAACGCGTGAGCCAACGTGCACGGAGAAAGTCGGAACGGACAGACCTGCTGAGCTTAACGGTTTGGAGGATTTTTGATGGGCTTATGATGGGGAGGCCAAGGTCGTGGTTGAGGGGAAGGAGGAGGGTGACGCATAGGCTCTAGCTAAGGGGCTTTATAGAGAGCCCAGAGGAGGACCGTGCACTCTGGCGGGCTTTAGTCCGGTAACGCGCACTTCGATCACACTTCCCCGTCAAAACTGAGACCCCTATCACCCCTCCTGTCTTTTATGGCAACTGTGGTGTTTGTCCACTTTTCCCCTCCCCGCGCCTCATATCACCCCAGTTCTGTCCTTTCTGCGTGTATCAGGATAATCTCTCAGTATTTGCCCTACGGGATGCACAAAAAATGAAAAGGCTGGACCGCACATCAGTTACGCAGCCACTGAGGACAACAGAACGGGGACTCCGGGTCACGCAGGTCCCGTGAACGTGTACATATTAGATATCACCTGTTGATCTAACTTGAACCCTGACCACCACAGCCCCCTCCTGGTGAGAATAAAGACTCGAAGGATCAGCACGGAATGTCGAGAGCAATCCGCTCGTTCATGACGTGCCAGCAGAGTACTTCCGTTGTCGATACGGTCGCCTTTCGTACGACGACGTACACGAACCACACAACCGGCGCCAGGTTCGCGGTTTGCGAGAAGCGTTACGCAAACTTGCGGGGTCCTGACCGCCACGTCAATGGGCCCAGATTGCGGGCCGTATTTGTGTTCGTCGCACCACAGCTGTGGTGACTTGCACGGATGTGCGTGAGCAGAAGCTGCATTCAATTTGTATTCGGAACATCGGTCGCAGCATCCCCAAGAATGGATGATATTCATAGCTCAGTGAGGCACTTGGGGCAAGCATGCCGAGCTGCGAGAAGACTATGACTTATACAGGGTCGACGGAGCGCCGTTCATGCCAGGACTTATATAACCATCGCCTACTCAGAATATTGTCCCCCAGAACAAGCTAGAGACCCACTTCTTTCGACGTAGCGCTCGCTGTCCCCACAATGCTGTCTATCATGCTGTTCCCGTTAATGATTCCTGTGGTCGCAATCAAAAATTTACGACCTGTTGCAGCATCGGCCGGTTCAGGCCACACGACCCTGGTAACAGAGAAACTCGTTCACGCACCTTTGTGCTGCCGACCAACCCAGCGCAGCGCAGCAATCTCTGTGTAAGTACAGCCGCCCAGGAAAAATACCACCGTGGTCTTCGGACGTTCTCTTGGAAGCACTTGGTAGAGAGTCATGTCAGCGAGGAGCTGCGCTCGAAGATTGTCATCGGGACTCACTCAATGCTGAGACAGGTGGTAATGCGGATCCGTCCTGCGTGCCTGGAATTCGTTGCACAATATCGACGGTCTCCCCCGGAATTGACGCGATAACGTCCTCGAAACCCTTCCAGCCCACGATTGGATGCGCCTGAACCATGGTACTAGCTGCGGCTTTCCGCGTGCTGTCCCCGTCTCCACCCTTCTTTTCCTTCTCCGCCGCTGGATTGCTGAGCACTCCACCCTTTTGCGCGACGCATTGCACGAGCCGCACACTGATAGGGGCAAACCCAGAATACACGTAGCTGATGTCGTTTTCGAGCTCTTCCAAGGGATCCGGATCCTCGATGAGCAGCCGAAGCGACTTCCGCAGATTCGTATACGGGTACTTGGAGTCAACCACGGATGGTGGTGTATTTGGAGGGAGCGGGTGGGGGAGAAGAGCGGAGAGTGGAGGCGCGGCAAGTGACAATAGAAGCGGCAAGTAGTTGTAGCCGTATGTCTACATCATCAAGACATCAGACACTAGAGACCGGATAAAGGATGAATCTGTCACCTGCAGAAGTTCGCGTTTGATATTCTCAAGCGACTTGGACTTGATGCCACCCAAAATGATGCTTGCAAGGCAGAGCAATCGTACCACGGTTCGCAGATCTGCTCCCTGTGCGATCAGATCCTCAATGGCCATGATTTGCGCATTGACATCATAGAGAGCGAGGAGGTCTGTAAGATAGGTCAAACAGGGAATAGCGCCTCCACAAGAAGCTTACTCTGTTGAATCTCCAGGGCTTTGTTGAACATATCTGTTCTCGTCATGGGAACAAGCATTTCGGACAGTCCGGTATCTGCGCCACGTGGTTAGAAAGGTATGACCGCTGAGGATGCTGGAAAAACCGACGTAGTCTCAGAGATTGGTGTTCGTTCTGAAGCCCACCCAATTTCCCCACGAAGTCTCTCAATTGCGCCACAGTCTTGGCCTGATGTCTAAGCTGGCGAGGCACATGAGGTGAGCAACAGGTCACAGGGCGGAGATTGCTGTCAAACCTTGTAGTCCTCGTCTAGCCTCCGCGCGACCTGATTCAATTTCTTGCCCACCGCGGAGAAGTTGAGATCCTGCAGCTCGGCCAGCAGGGGATCTGTGACCGTAGTAAGATGATGTTTCCGCTTCTTTTCCTTCGTGATTGAGATTGCAGGCGCGGCCGAGGTTGACGCTGACGCTGCAACTGCGCCTCCCGATGCGTCTGGCTGATTCGGCGGAGAAGTGAGAGAAGCCGGTAGCTCTACGTGTGCTGTGCTGCAGACTTCAGCTGCCAGTGCCTCCACACTCAAACTCGGGTGCTTACAGTTCTTGACGCCGATCAGCTCGTCAATGAGACCCTCATACGTCAATTGGGTCAAGAGGGGAGAGATCATATCTACTCGTCGATCCAAGACAATCAAGCAGTCGATTGTTTCCGAGGGTACGTTGAGATGATCATCTACAGGCGCACTTGCTGCAATAGGAGTATTGCGAATCAAGAGGTTAGCAAGACGCTAATGATAGCTTTAGCTATCACTTCCTCACATGAGGGTATGTGATACCCACTGCAGCATAGTCACCCTTGCCGATGATGCGAGGGAACAACCCATGCAACTTCTCCAGGGTGATGAGAGCTTGTGTGGCGTCGTAGATGACAGTCTCATCCCCGTCCTAGTCAAATGGGGATCATGGATATCTGTGTGTATGATGTAGGCATATGTACTCACCACCCAAATCTCTTTGAAGGCGGCGTCCTTCTCCAGAGATATGACGTCTTCTGCAAGGGGGATGAATTGCAAGTTGTAGGAAGAGATAGTGACATCACCGAGCACGCCCTCTTCCTCAAGAATACGAGTGACAAGGGTAGACGTGCGCGGCACTAAGAGTAGGGTGTATGTGTGCTTCTGCGATTCACGTGTGTGTCGTTTGATCTGGTCTTACGACAAATGAGAGAGTCTGTACTAGCACGATATGGTGAGGGATGCCCAACCTGCTACAATCTTGACCCACTTGATGAGTGGTCGGCACAGGTAGACAATGTTTGTCGACGTGGCCGACAGAGGACCAGATTCAAGCCAAAACATCTTGTCCACGCCATGGTGCTACTCATAGTTGAGGAAGAGACCCGAGGAACGGCGGTACCAACGAACCAACGAACCTTCAGCAACGCGACCTCAGTCACCAGCCCCAGAGGTCCGGCCAACGTGGGATCCAACACCAATGTTTTCGTGCCGTTAACCTACAGTAGACCCAAAATCCAAAGCCTGAATGTTTCCATGACATGATACATACGTACCGAATTGAGGGCCTGTACCAGCGCTTTCCTCGCAAGCTCTCGAAGGACGGAGATGTCGAGCAGGCCTTCACTATTGCTGTCCGTCTTCGACGTCGCGGTCTCAGATGGGGGGACGGAAGATGCTGCCATATGTCGAATCCTATGTGGCAGTTGCAGCCTTTGAATAGCAGTCTGGCTTGAGGGCAGAGGACAAGCAGAAGAATAAGGTCGAAGTCAATGCCTGTAAGTACATAGTTGAGCGTGACTGTTGAACGCACTTCCGGCCCGAGTCCCAGTACTTGGCGCTCATTAGCCAAGGTGCAAGCATTGGGACCAAACTGTGTATGTATGTACATAGCACTGCACTGGAATATATAGCTTTGTTCGATTACTCAAGACACTCAACAACGTCCTTCCACCATATACGTCAATCTCAGGCTCACAGCATACGGCAGTCTACAGATCACAGGATGTTAGCCACCGGCGAGCCACACTACTCAGTGCCACTGGAGGAAGTACAAGAGATCCAAATCCGCACTACAAGAAGAGCCAGTCCTCTTGGCATGAAACAAATGCAGTATAAGCATCGACAAACGCGCGAAGTATTATCACGCTCACTTACCAGCACGATCCGGGGTGTGGTGAGATAAGTGGGAGCTTCGTATATACGGAGTGCAGAACACAAGTCCTCACTGGACTATTCAGTACTCGCATTAAGTCAAGAAAGCGTATGGCAACTTACACAATGCCCGCTGAGGGCCATCAACGTAGCCGCCCTCTCTTTCGCCACCTTCTTCGAGGGTCCCTCAGCCGCGAAAACCTCTAAACGCTCCCCCTGAACTACAAAACAGATCACTTTGTCAAGGACAAAGGAGAAGAAATAAACTCACAGATGGGGACCGCACGGAATACCGGGATATGATCCTGGCCTCCTGACCTCTCCGCCTCCCATTCTAATTGACCTTTCGCCCACTCATTGAGTTGGGGCAAGTAGCCCCAGACAGCGCTGGGTTGGCGAAAAACATGTGTTCCAATCCGATCGAGGAACGACGGGAAGACTATCATATCCTCAGACCGCTGACAAAGATGCGACGGCACTGGGTCAAGCAGAGAGTCGGGGATCCGGGCCCGGGAGTCTCTCCAACCAGAGCAATTAATATCTATCTCTCCGTTAGCGCTCACCACTGAAGCTTCTCCGTGACACTCAAGGTCCCCCTTCTTCCTCTTCCCAGACCAGCAAGCAGGGCTGACACACTGCTCAGAGCGGTTTGACAATTGTTGTCTTCAGACGATTAAGCCTCCTGCATCAGCACCCCAAAGCATGTAAACCTTGTCCCAGAAGAGAACCTGATGAGCTTCGGACCAATTAATGAGCTGGCAGCGTACGAGAATACACAAAGCTTATTTCGCTCGTCTGCATGGCTGAGCCTCATGACCCACATGGGTGGAAAAGGATGGCCATGTGAGACTTTCTACGGGTGGTCAGCTGTGGCAACTGAGATGATGCGGACGGGCGAATCTTTGCTAAGACCGAGACTCATCGCGCGATGACAGCTCGAGTGCGAAGAGAATGCATGTATTGTCCGTGAATCATGATACAAACGACTAGGATACATCTGTAAGGGCATGAGCATCAATCCGTTTGGTCCATGAATTCATGCAGGATGAGACTTACGGAGTTAAGCGAAACGAAGATAGAAATATGGAAGCAGTCATATCGAGTTACGTCGGGCACTCCGGCCCCTAGTCCTGCTCGTGGCAGGCTTGCTGGACTCGCCGATGTACGCCGATGGCAAGAGCCCCTCTGTGTCAAACTTCTCCAAGAACCCCATTGCGGCGTGGTACCCCTTCTTTTGGATTTCCTCGAACTTACCAAACTGGAGGGTACCGTACTGCGAAGGGCACAAGGTATCATCAGCCGCGCTGCACGGGCCCAGAACGAATGTGCGTACCTCCTGTACAGGCATCTGCATGTACAGACAACCCGTCGTCGTCTTCGCTTCCTCGAGTGTCTTGACGCTCGAGACACTACAGGGGTCAGGATTGCGCCAAACGTGGGGGGCCAGAGATGGGCGATACTTACTAAGCTAAACGCTGCTGCAGTTCTGTGATCGCAGGTACATTGCGTGCATTCGAGAATGGATTCCATCGATTGATAAACAGCCATACGCCTGACACGGAGTCGCCAAAGTTGCGTGGTGAATTGTCGTCGATCTGCGGCTCTAGGAGTGAGGATCCCACTGCGGCAGCGTGCCGAATATACTCACCGACCCAACATCGGAGGCGATTACAGCACTCGTGCCCATGGACATCATGGCGGATACCTTTGAGACTTCTTAGCAGTGTCCGAGAAGTATCGGAGCGACCTTGGACTTACCGGCAAGTTGTCCACTGTGAGACAGTATGCGTAAACGGACGTTCGCGGAGTAAAGAGAACCTGACGCACCATAGCCTCCGTCGACAAGCATCTTGCCATTGTCGCATATCGGCGGAAGCAAGCCAACCAATGTCATCGAAGCGCCTAGACAGTAGATGTGAACTTCGTGAATCACGCATAGAAGGTCAGAGAGTACACGTACGAATGAATCTCCATGCATAACCAGTCTCATGAATCTCCATCTGTGAAGGGTTGAGGTTCGTGGTGTTACAGAAGAACGGTAACCACATGTCTTCAATGTGGAGGTCATAGAACGCCTAGATCCAAACGCTATAGGTCAGCACTTTATTATGGCAGCAATCTATCCTTGCATGCCTTGTAGATAGAACGGTTGAACTCATGACCCTATCAAAGTGCTATCAGCCCGTGGGAGATTTAACGCACGAGTGCGGGACAAACCGTTGTATAGGCAACGATCGGGTAGGTCACATCTGACAGCATCCTCCAAATGTTACCCATTCTCGCACTGAACTGCTTCGCTCTGCCGGAACTGGAAATGATGTCTCCTTCTCGCGCATAGAGTCCGCCAACCAAAGCTCCGATACTCGTACCTGTGTGCACATGTGAGCAGTTTGCCGCAGACCCGCAGTTTAGACAGCTGCAGGGGCTAACCTCCGACGTGGTCAACAGGAATGCCATACTCTTCTAGAGCACGTAGAACGCCCTGCGGTAGGATCAGCCTGTGCATCTTACGTAAGGATATGATGCGTACCAGGTGCGAGATCCCACGGGCACCACCGCCCCCCAGAACGACTCCTATCGACTTCCCACATATCCTCCTCGCCAGTCGCGCAAAGTCGCTCATGTGCGGTGGTCGTTGTGGTCGCTGGTCCGCGCGAGCCCCACGGTACCTCTGGATCTCACTTTGCACCCTGTCCTTCATCTTCTTGAGCGCAACAACGGCAGCAGGGTCCTGCGGTGGTCGTGGCGCTCTTGCAACCGATGGATTGATACCCTATTTATCTTCTGAGCCACATCCATCAATAACTATTTGTTCACATACAGGCAGTTCGACATGAATATGTTGATGAACCCATGGACGGTGCTGACAAAACATAAGCATGCCTACTGTACTGCCGCGAGTACCTAACCTTACCTTCAACCACTCTCGCGTAGACCCAGGCATCACAGATCTGTCCGGATGTAGGAGGACAAGCTCTTTCCTAGCAGTCGTCTTCAATGACAGCAGTAGTCGCTCATATTCCCCGATGCTAGGATCGTCGCCCATCCCAACAACCATAACGCAATCCGCCTGACAATAAATCAGAGACTAATCATGGCCAAGGCATTGACTACGCACCTGCCGTATACATGTCTGGGTCCACGGGCTGCTGACGGCCGAGTCCGCGATATACAGCACAATTCGATACTTTTGCTCTTGCTCTGCCAACCACCCTGCAGCTTTAAGTTTACCCATCCTCGTGAAAGCATGCCGCCCTAGATGATCCGACACCGAGGCTTGGTTCAAATAAGCTGTCGGGGCGCCGATACCTTCGAGCGCCGCATGTAGTTTCCTAGAGAACGCGTCGATGGGGATGTTACGAGACACAGGTAGTACAGCGACGTTCTTCAGATTAATGTTGCCTCGTGTGCGCTCTACTGCTATGTTCTTGTGCGAGGAATCCAGTTCTGTACGGACGCGGGAAGCGATCATACGGAGTAGCCTGCCAGGGTGTCAGTGAAACAAAAGATGACTAAGCCCCTTCTGACGTACTGAGCTGTTGTCCGGGGATTGCTACACGATATGGTCAGGAAAATGACCCAGCACGAGGAGCGGAAGGCGTACCGAGATGAAATAGCGTTGAAAAGCGTTTGAGGCATGCGGATAAGCTCTGTGTCACGGATCGCATGTACGGTGTTCCTCCGTGGCGAGCTCGTGATCACGTCCAGCTCTCCAACAGTGTCTCCTTGACCGTATTCGGCTGTGATCGTGATCGCGCCGTTCTCTTTCTCCGTAAAAGCCCGGAGGCGACCATTTATGACAATGTAGAAACTGTCGCTCACATCATCGGGCCGCCATAAGACGTGTCCAGCGTCAACCTGCACCCAATCGAGCGAACCGTCGATGTGAAGCACTACAACATCGTCAGTACACGACAGATATCCCTAGAGGGAAGCTTACCGAGAGGAGAGAGGAGAGATATGAGCCGTTTAGCAAGAGTGAGGAGGACAATGGGTCGCCGCTCAAGCAAGCGCTCCAAGGCGGGCGATGGTAGAAATCCAACATAGGTGTCCGTCTTCGCGACGATGTCCACATACGACGCGGTCTGGCAAAGCGATGCTGCAAGTGTGTCAGTCACATTATCGGTACCTTGCGCAAGAGATAACCTACAAAGGTAGCCGGCGATGCCTCCAGGCTTTACCGTGAATAGAGGCTTCTGAGAGCTGTCCTTGTGGCTCCTAGTTCTGTTTGCGCCTTCAGGACGAGAGCCACGATGCCCATCGGGAAGGGTGTATCCAAATTGTGATGATGACCGTTGATGGTCATTTGCCGGCTTCTCCGGCTTCCGTTGTTTGTTTGCCTTCTCAGTCTCGCTTTGCATCTTCTCCATGGGGAGAATCATGTCCAGGAAACCATCTATCACATAGAACAGGCCTGCTCGTTCGGTCAATACAGAGCGCATACAGCATAGAAGGATGAACGTGCCGGTATTCCTATCTCCGGCTTTCGCCAAAGTCGACCCAGCGGGGAAGAACAAGATCTCAACTTCGTTGTCCATGTTGCTCAGATACCCATCCGTGAGGATTGATGAAGAATTTTCGGTCCTACTGCTACTCGCATCGTCATCCCCGATCTCCAGCAAGGTCAATGAGCCAAATGACGACTTGAACCCACCGCTCCGTGAGGCGCCACCCTCACTGGGCGGGAATGCAGGAGACGCCTCGACAGAGTCTCCGCTGCTGAGAGGAGGTTGGATGAGTCCGATAGACTTGGCGATGCACGACATGACCTCTTCCCGCAAGTCGAACTCGTCCGTCGACAACGGCTGTACCTTGTCTAGGTCCAGTCGTTCAAGGCGGGGTGTTGGTGCGCCGAACGTAACGTTTCCGGTGATTGTGCGCGCAAGCGCCATGGGGCTTTCGGTGTAGTTCCCCGTAGAAGTGAGCAGATCGCCTGCCTGAACGAAGTGCCGGGAGCCGTGGCTCCTCAGAGCGGTCATTGGAGAGTAGCTCCTGACCGTTCCCGTCGTACCGGTCGAGCCAATCTTGGATTTAGACTTCTTGAGATCCTTGAGGATAGACGACTTGCTTGAAGCATAGCTGAAATGGTCGCTCTCTGTGTCCGAATCGCTGGAGATCGATACACCGTCAAAGCGTTGGCGGAGCTGCTTCAGACCTCCTTGGTAGAATGACTGTGGTAGCGGATGGCAAGCGATATCGTTGATCGCCTTCTCGGTCCGAAGCACTTCTGTCGTAAGTCCCAGGTAGTTGTGTGCTGCATTGAACGTGACGCGAGAGAAACGCGTGAGGATGACTGTAAAGACAGGCAAGCAGGCAAATCAGTCACAACTCCGCTAGACGGCCTTAAATGAACTCGCCTTGCACAATGTGGGCCGCCGCCTTGGGATGCTTCTTTGTGAGACGCTGAAAAGCCTCAGCAGGGATCACAGCTAATGTACTGTCCTCTGCAGCTCGAGCTACAACACCGTAGTGACTCTGAGTTTCAGTAGCAGTGGAAGGATTGATGGGAATGCGGCCAGATGCAGTCCTAGTGAAGTGGGAATCGCGAGAACTCGACCGTTCCCCGGAAGAGGGAACATTATGCGCATGAACCGTAGAGCCAGACGACGACACAGATGCCGCGCGTGATCGGTGACCAGAACTAGAGGCAAGGTCTAACTGCGAAACATCAGAATTTGAGCGATGCCCTCGTGTTCTTAATGGTTTCCGCGCGATGGGGGATCTAACACTGTCGAGATCGTCCTCGGGCCTGTCTCCATCTTGCCAACTTATCTTGACGTTTTCCGTGAACAGGCTCAGGATAGTGAACAGACTAGATAGAGTCCCGCCAGACCCGACCTGGTTGAGAAGCTGATAGCCATTCATATCTTCCTCGTCCCAAGCGCCACTTGAATTGCGGTTGGAGTGCTGTCCAGTCTGTGCATAAACCTGTACATTGCCATCGATGACGCAATAAAAGCTTTTGTCCTGATCCAGAGACAACGTATCGCCTGCGAGAAGTCTCCTCGTTTGCAGATGTCTCGCAAGCTCGTGGAAGACCTAAGAGTACAGCGGTCGGTCAGACTTCCGCGACGTATAGGCTCACAGGATGCATACAGGCTTTTCCAAGAACCCAAAAACACGAACTGCTTGTAGAAACTCGTCAAGGTAATTATGGAAGTTTGGGTGCTGTTCCGGAGTGTTCACGTCTGGGTGAAGTTCTTGCGCGTCTGCCTTGACTAAAGGAGGTTCCTTCAACTGTGTGTACTTGTTCAGGTAGCGGAACCGGATCCAGTAGTTGAGTGCAACGGCAAAAGCCAAGAAAAGCAGAGCAAAGGACCAAAAGTTGAGCTGGTTCATAGGGATGCCTTCAGGATGTTGGCCTCGCCACAGTATTGAGCTTGTACTCACCGTCAAGGTCATGGAGTAAGAGAGAACAGAGTATATGAATCGCGGTACGGAGATCGTGGCAAAGGCAACCAAGGCTTTGACCCAGGAAAGAAGCCACACTACATGAAAGCAATAGTATTGTGGAATGCTGAAGCTACACAACTGCACTCACATACAACCCAGAAGAACGCCGAGAGGAATAGAATGAGTGGATGCCTGTCATTTCCTGATGGACTTCCATCCGATGGTGAGTCCATGTTGTTTGAATAGGTGAGAGGACAGGCGACTTGTGTCGCTGTAGTCGCTGAGTTTCCGGATCAAAGCAACGAACGGGAAGAAAGGGAAAGTGGTATTTCTGCGTCTCGACTTGAAGCTTCCAATAGCGCAACATAGCAAGCGCCCGTGCACATTGGTGCTCTTCACGTGAGTGGTCCCTTGTCCGGTCCGAAGTCCGAAGCGCCCATCAAGCGCTGAATAGCTACTTTAGTATTATGTACCTGGTATGTATGTACAGGAACCACTGCCAGTGCAGAATGAAACCGCAACTACTTATGTAACATACTCAGCATCTGTTGTGAAGTATCGTGCATTTATGCTGTAAAAATAACTCCGTTTTTCCCCGCCATCGCCGCCCTGCTGTCCGAAGCTTCATCAGCAGTGCAAGCAATGTCTTCGGGTGATACTACTTCAAGTTATTCAACAACAGGTCGTGGTCATCTCTCTGATTCTCTGACACGCCCACCGAGGAATCAATTGTGTGCACATCTTTGGCACGACCGCGATTGTTTGTGTGATGCCAACTGCTTGCTGGTCTGGAACATTCATTGACGGCTTGGCCACATTCGCTAATGCGAGCCTCCACCGGTGTTTCTGTGTAGACGCGGTGCCGTCCCCGGTCTGGATAACGGTGTGAGCGCCAATCACCGACTCTCCCGACTTGCAGTACGTACGTCTTGGTGAGTCCAACGTTGCTACTCACTGGATTAGCAATAAATTCAGGATGCGATGAACTGTACAATTTTCCAGCATCTCCGTTCTAGTCAAAGCTGCGGCAGAGCGAGGCTGTTGGAGGTATCTAGAGTGAACGAGTTGAAGGTCATTGTCCTGAACGATGTTAGACTTCGTGTTCCCATCTTCAAACCAAAGCACATCATGCATTCTGGCCTCGTCTAAGAGAATACGGCCGCCGGCGTTCCCTCGCCTGAATCTCTACTTGGGCAGCTCAAAGTGACGATGAGGGCCCGTCGACAAGATTGAGTTACATAGTCAGTGGGGGTAAACCCAGCTGTAGAGAGCCTCTCCAGGCGCCGCGGTTGTAGTCAACGCAACCTAGTGCCAGCCTCCCGATAATCAAACATATATCAGCCAATGTGAAAGACATTCTATCCACACGGACACAAGGTTGAATGCACAACTAGCCACCGATGGCGGCAATGACCAAGTCTGCCGCCGCTTGTTGCTCTGACCGTACACCAACCTCAAGCGTAACACCCTGCGCCTTCGAGTACGTCATCCGACAACGCACGAGGACCTTTCCTCCGCCACCGCCAACGAGACCAGCGAGTTGTAATGTGTGAACAGTAGGAGCCGAGGGCTCTTCAGAACCACCCAGAGGCTGCATGTTGAGGATCTCGATGACAGAATTGCATGCCGCTGTGTATGGTGGATGGTCAGTTCCAATGAGTCGCAGGAAGACAGGAAAAGTGATACGTACCTTTAAGGGATTCCATAGCAGGTAGGGAGAATGTCTCCGTGAGAGAGACACCGCCACGCATACGATCCCACTCGGATGCGAATGTGAGATAGGTGGGAATGATGTAGTTGCCCGCAGAGAGTTCTGTGTCCTCAAGTTGGTACTCGTCCTCGTAGCCTTCCTCCTCCGGCTCGCCCGTCGACGGGTCCAGCTCCTTGCTGACGAACTTGAGGATGCATTGGAAGGACGCCTGGACGTACTCTTCCGGGGTATCGCGGGTGAACGACACATACACGACACCCGGTGACGTCGCAGATGTAAGTGTGGGCATGGGGATGATGAAATCTTCCGTAAGCCCGGAATCCGCCTGCGGTTGCATAATGACCGAGACTTGTTCGAGGACAGTGTCAGGGATCGTGTTCGACACGTTGAACTGTAGCGGCATGGGGTAAGCGTCTCGCCGGCGGTTTCTGGGGGCCTCCAACATACCTGGAACACGACGTGTTCCTTGAAAATGTGCTTGACCACCGACACCTGGTACTCAGTCTCGCTCTCCGTGAGAGGGCTGGGCTTGATACTGCTGTTGAGCACAGGGCCGTACGATGCAAGCTCGGGAACATCTGCAAGTTGCTGGGCGTAGTTCGACTGTGTCTCCGCTGCCGAAGGAGGGGGAGGCGTAGCTGCCTTTGATGTTGAAGGAACACCAATTGTCTCCAATGTACTTGGACCTGTTTCATGTTAGTGAACAGCAGAGACAGAACATCAGAGCACGTACGAGCAGCCTCCTTGGCAGCCTGTTCTCTACTGATTTTCGGTATATCTGAAGCATCGAAGGACTGCTCTAGAGCGTCGGGGTCGCTGATGTAAGAGACCAGTTTCGACTCCAGCGCAGACAAAGAGTATATCGACTCTGGAAGACATCGATCAGATGGAAAGTGTGTCAGTGCGCAGACCGCTCTACTTACCCTCCTTGACGTAAGGCTGAATGAGTGGGGGTTCCTCGTACACCTTGAGAAAGAGCGCCGCACGGTCCCGAACCTCATCATCAACGTCGTCAAGGCACCTATTCAAGAGGACGTTGATGCTCTTGCCCAGCTTGGCGTCGATATCGTGCAACCCGAACTTCGCCAGACTCGCGACAGCGGCCGCACGCACGGTCGCATTCTCGAGAACGACTCGGTTATAGATGAAGCGGATGTATTTAGTTGGGTTCGGCGCCTTGGGTCCCTCGACACCGAGCAAGTGGAGGATACGGACGGAAAGCTTGGTGAACTCGCAGTCCTCGATAAACTCACACAGGTGAGAGAGAGCCTGCTCCTTGCAATCCGCGATGAATTTTATCATGTCGAAGATCGCCTCGACTACCGCGCGCTTGAAGTCGTATCCACCCTCGTCCCGGAGGACGCCAGATAAGAATGCGAGCATCGACTCGTGTTTCATAGGGAATTTGAGGCAGAGCGAGCGGATGGCATCGACGATGATGACCTTGAACTCGTCGCTGATCTCGCTCATGAAGCCACTGATCTGCTTCATAAGACGGTCGACCGAGGCCTCGTTGCCGGTCTTGAGTAGTGTGGTGATGGCGTACGTTGCAACGCTGCGATTAGGGTCCGAGATGAGGTTCTCCAAGTCGATATTGCATGCGGCGACACTTGATGGGTGATTGACGGCGAGCGCAGCGAGGGTACGAGTAGCAGCGAACTTTAGAGTAGATTTGGGAGAGGAGAGGAACAGTTGGAGAACTGGCACGATGTCAGCGCATACAACCAGGGTATATCAGTCCAACTCACCGGCAATGGAGCGTGTCAACTGTGCGGGCGTAACGTTCTTCATCTCGCAAATCACACGCGCAGCCTCGAGGTTGACCATATCGCTCTTGTGACGGAGCCAGCCTTCCAGAAGGTCAAGCATCTGTTTCTGAACGCTGCAAAAGACAAGTCGACACAAGTTTCCTATGATCAATGGAAGCTAAACGCACTTTGGGTCCTCCTCCATGACCTTCGCCGCATACCGGATGAGCATACACAACGCCATCGAGTTCTTCAATGTCGTCCCCGCACCGGACTTGCCACCACCCAACTGCTGGATCATCTTCGTGACAGCCATCCTGTCCTGCTGTCTGATTAGATACAGCAGCCCGAGCGAGTGGTACTGCGTGATGTAGCTGGTGGACAGGATCGGCTGGTATCCCGCGTTCGCACTCGAAGAGGAGCCGCCCCAGCCAAGGTACGAGCCCCCCGATGGGTTCGACCCGAACAGTGAGGGGGAAGACTTGGCGTTGACCGCCTCCTGCGCCTCGTTCACCCACCGCTTCACGACATCTTTCGCATCGGGGAAGAGGTGGTACGCAGACACAAGCGCGGCAGAAGATATCGACGGGTTCTTGTCAACGATAGCAGCTTTGAAGAAGCGTTCGACTCCTTGCGCCATTGAGGGCTACAAACGAGGACGCTCAGCTACCTAGCCCCCACTGGCATTCTGAAGAGGCGCAAACTCACGTCGATGATTCGGGCGAGTGCGCGGATCGCATTCGGACGGTATATGACCTCCGAATTGGGCTGCATGTCCTTCATGATACTCGCCGTGACCATGATCACATCCTCCGCCGTCAACGCCAGCTCCTTGATGGCAAGATACACCATTTGGCGGAGGGCACTCTGTTCATATCAAGCCAGACACAGATCAGCCTGCAGCTTTCCCAGTACCAGTTACAGCCAGCCGCGTAGACACGCACGTCTTTATGCTGGAACAGTTTCGTCGTCCCAAAGAACAAGCCCGTTGCCTCCTGCGTGTTGAAAGTCTCGCCTACATAAAGCAGGTATACGATGCGCGTGAGCAGTGCCCTGCACTTCCGCGGACTTATGGGAGATTCATTGAAAACACGGGCCTCCTGGATGACTGTCGTCTTGTTGTTGTAGTACGTGCTGAGACCACTTTCTTCGTCCTTTTTCGTGGCGAAAGACATGGTGGAAGTAGAAGGACGAGCGCGTCGTGTAGCACGACGTGGAGATGTTCTTTGCAGATGGATCTATCCGGCGCCTACACATCTTTCACTGCCACATGTGCCTCTCAATCTTCTGTACACGTCAATGATACTCTGTCATTCAACACTGATGTTTCTAACTCTCACTCGTGCTGTCCAGATAGGTAAGTTATCATCGTGAACATCGAACGCCGTTGAGGTCCTCGCATTCCAAATCTTCTGGATGGGCGAAAAGCACGCACGGCCCAGAATCCCGAGTCACGCACAGTTTATGCTCGATGCAACAGATTATTGTTATACTCGTTGTACATACGATCGACATAACAGGGGGATAGGGAGTGCGTAGGGGAGAGAATGTGCACGAGCTAAGATCATTCGATATGGACGAGTGTGCAGAGTAATGATGGAATACAACGATGATACCGCGCCTGGTCGCCGACGTCCGCCGTCTTGTCTATACCACGGCATCCTCCACCAACTCGCCGCCATCCGTGGAGAGCTTGGCGTACTCTCGCATCATCAACCACCACCAGCTCCAGACCAGACGCGGCGCCCTCTCTCTGCCTGCGCGCCCTCGACAGGACCCAACCAGCGTGGAAGGTTGGTACCCGTAGAAGTGGAGGAGAGAGGAAGAAAGGCGAGATCCAGCAACGCGATAACAGGGAAGATTCGAGGCGATAGGGGAGGAGAAAGGAAGAACACAAGCTGAATGAGGGGAATGACGCGCATGGCGTGCAACGGGCGTATTAGAGAGGATGATGGGGAAGGGTGTCGGAGGACATATAACATATATACAGTGAATCGTGGATGGAGGCATGATGTTGCGTATGGAGTAAGATAAAAAATTGGTCATCAGGTAAGGGTTAGGGGGCAATCATCACAAAGTACGGCGCAAGGGAAAATGTATCATGCGATGGGAATGAGGCAACCATCCTGCAGCGGCCTGGCCGCAGACTGACAGGGAAGGCTTGAAAAGAAACAGCGTCCGTACGAAACAATACCTGGCAGCTTGATGAACGGGTGTACAAGTGCGAGCTCTTCTAGCGGGCACTTCGTCCATGGATCGTGGGCCGTTGTGGAAGACTGATCCAGTCGACGAGAGAGGGATTGTGTGGATTGACTGTGGTATCCTGAGGCGCGGGCCAAGTCAGCGGTCCCAGAGGGAAGCGACAAAGCAAAAGGTCCGCGCGATCTGCACAAGTTCCGCCTGCAAGTCTTCCTCCCACGACGTGTTCCTACGACCTGCATACTTGACCCGTTCTGAGAGACGCAACGACCAATAACGACCCCGACATCCGAGGCATCCAAACCGATTGGCGATAA
Source organism: Lignosus rhinocerotis TM02 (assembly GCA_000743315.1). Classification (NCBI taxonomy): domain Eukaryota; kingdom Fungi; phylum Basidiomycota; class Agaricomycetes; order Polyporales; family Polyporaceae; genus Lignosus; species Lignosus rhinocerus. Next base: position 21,146 of record KN050048.1, on the reverse strand, counting down.
AACCTATACCGAGCGCTCCCATGCACCTGCCCTCCGCCCCCATGCTCGGTCGGACCCGGACGCGCTGAAACGATGTCTCCCCCGTCTTGCCAGAGAGAGCCGTTTACTGAGGAACGGCAGCGCCGTTCTGCTGTTGGCGGGTCTGGGAGCGCAGCCTAGACCGAGTAAGTAAAAGTGAGCGAACCTTCAGTTACGCCGAAACTCACATCCGGTCACTAGAGCGGTGCGGCTCTTCTTCCTGTAGGACTTTGCGCCGTCCAGGAGTGGCTTTGTTGCTGGAGCTAGCACCCTCGTCCATAGCGCGCTGCATGCTCCAATCGAAGACATAGTCGTATTGGTAGCCCTCGCGGACGAACAAGTCTCGGAATAGCTTGCGGAGGTACGAGTAGTCGGGCTTGTCGTCGAAGCGAAGCGCCCGAGTGTAATTCAAAAAGATGCCGAACTCGTTGGGGAAACCGCGGCACAACAGGTCAGTAGGAGTTGTCATCTTCTTCTCCATGATCCTGTCGTACTTCTGCTTCTTGGTCGCGGCCTTGAGGCCCTGCCACGGCAAAGAGCCACGGAGGAAATACATAAGGACGTAGGCGAGAGATTCCAAGTCGTCACGGCGAGCTTGCTCGACACCCAGATGGGTGTTGATGGAGGTATACCGAGCAGTCCCTGTAAGGTTCTTGTTCTCCCTGTACGGAATGTGGAGATGGGTCTTGGGGTCCCTGTACTTCTTCGCTAGACCGAAATCGATGACGTTGACCTGGTTCCCGCGCTTGCCTATGCCCATAAGGAAATTGTCGGGCTTGATGTCGCGGTGGATGAAGTTGCGAGAGTGGATGTACTCGATACGGGAGATCTACAGTGGCACGACATTGACGATCCGATAAGTGACAGATTTTGGATGCTGAATGCAAAGAGTAACATACCAGCTGATCGGCTAGAAGAAGGACGGTCTTGAGGCTGAACTTGCGGTGGCAGAAGTTGAATAGATCCTCGAGCGAGGGCCCAAGGAGGTCAATGACCATGGCATTATAGTCACACTCCGTCCCGAACCAACGGACGAAAGGGACACCAACGCCACCAGCGAGCGTCTTGTATACCTTGGACTCGTACTCAAGCTGGGGATGTTTAGCCTTGACTGACTCGAGCTTGATAGCAACCTCTTCCCCGGAGATGATGTTGATACCGAGGTAGATGTCACCTAGAAAGTCAAGATGAAGGCGTTTATGACAGGTCGAACGATAGAGAACACTCCATGACATACCAAAGGAGCCCGAACCAATCTTCTTGCCCAATCGGTACTTTCCACCAACACGAAGGTCGAGGCGATGAGAGGACGAGTCGGCCATGTTGAACAGATGAGAGATGTGTGAGAGTGTCTAGAGAGAAGAGATGGTAGGGTAAGCAAGTGAAACAAAAGGATGAGGGAATAGGTGGAAGATGGGAGGGGAGGAGGGGAGTGGGAGAGGATGGGGTTTAAGAGGGGAAGAGGGCGAGGATGGGGTGAGGGGGATGCGGCCTGGGAACGCCCAGCACAGCATCGGCGCAGCCGCCTACGCAATGAGAGAGCTCAAAGAGACGATATGCGAGGGAGTAGAGGAGCAAGGATCTTTACGTGCAGTGGCGTGGCCAGCTGAAGGGCAGGCCGAAAGGTGAGGCTACCTCGAGGCGAGGCCGGGAAGAGGGAGGCGGACGACGGTAATAGGCAGGAAATGTAGAGAGAAAGCGTACTCACGAAGAATGTGAAAGATATGGAGAGTCGGGAGAGACAACGATGAGGAGGAAAAGAGAAGCTGAGGCGTTTATATGGGGGGGAGGAGAGTGTTCGAGTACAAGGGGGCAGGAGAAAGAACAGAGGAGACAGCGCAAGCCCCTGGTGGCGAGCCTGGCCCGTGGGAACACTCACGTTAGACGCTGGGCAACCACGCTCCGTCTCATCGATTGCGTTTCTCTTTCAGCGACACTCGAGATATACACCTCCTCCGAACCGGCCTCTGCTATTATGCTTGTTCTTTCACCGTCGCTCGCGGACGCTACACAAAACCCTCGTTTTATGTAGCTGCTATGAGGCATGCGTGAGAGACGTCCATCCGTCTCAGCGCCTCAGAAACACAAACCCGAGTCCTCTCGGCGACTGGCGACTGTCCAGCCTGACCGCAGGCGATGGGCGTCGTGGATTTGCCTGCCTCCTATCCCGACATGCCGCTATATGACCGACTATGAGCTCGGACTGGCGGTGGTGTCTATAGGCAGCAGACTGAGTGGGGCGGAGGCCAACTGGGACCGAGCTTCTTCTGCCGGGGAAGACTGCCGTCCCGCATGGCTCGGTCCTCCGACCGGCTTGAATGAGCAAAGCGCAGCGTCCAGGCTGTGAAAGTGCTCTCCGGATCCCACTGACTGACTGACATGACCCATGGTTCCCTTTGATCGTCATCTGTCCATCTCCCGCTCCATTGCCCCTCCCCTCCCAGTCCGCTTCTCCTCCTCCATCCTGCGATCCCCGTGGTCACCTTGGCCGGATCCATGCCATCTGCGTTCCCTTCTCTGATTCCCCGCTCATCCGTACAATTCTCCCTCCTTCATTGGTCCCTCCAATCACGCTCCTTGGTCTTGCATCCCACTATCTATCATTCACCCATGTCCGCCCTTTCCCCAGCGTTGTCTGGATCCGATGTCGTACATCTCGGTCTCCAATCGTCTTCATCCAACTTCAACACTCGTACGAGATAATTCTGGTGCTCATCATTCCATCAGTTCTCGCTTACATCACTCATTGTGCGCATTCAATTGTCGCCAGTGTCGTGATGGTGTCAGGCTCGTGTGTATAATCTCCCCATAAGCACGGATAAACGTCTATATCGGGACACCTAGAAGAACCAGTTCGGGGCATCAATAAAGTCAAACACGGGCGTGTTTCAGTATTAGTAGGACGTGGTAACTAGGAGCACCTTAATGATCATGAAAAAAACAACTATTGGTCCGACCGGAGTCGACCCTCAAATTACAATGACCGTGACGCTTCAGCAAGCTTCCACAGCTCACAATAGTCTAGTACCGCTCAGAGTAAAGTCGGGATCCGGAAACGCGCGGGATTGGGGGAGGTTGGCTACGAGTGGGCGGCTAGAGGCGCAACATGTCACAGCGCTAGAGTAGACACACGTCGCGCGACGTCGATGTGATCACCATACTTATATCCCGCTTTTTATCTACCTGTTTGTGCCCGGAATGCCATCAACTCTGCGATAAGCCGCTTGTTGTCGTGCAGTGTGCATGGTGTAGATGCAGTCCAAGATATGTAGCAGAATGCCTATAGGAAGGAGCGGCGCACGACGCGCGCGCGTGTGGCTACTCCGATAGCGCTGTGACATGTTGCGCCTCTAGCCGCCCACTCGTAGCCGACCCCCTCGGACCTCCCCCAATCCCGCGCGCTTCCGGATCCCGATTTACTCTGCGTTACTAGTCAGTTAAAGATCACAATTGCAAGTCTGACACGGCTGCTCCTCCTGACATCCTTCGCGTGCCCGTTGACGTCGCGGACCCTGAAATATTCGTGCAGAGGACCGCCTGCCGGACGAATCTCGCCATCTAACTCATACTGTGACACTGACCTTCGCCCTCGTCCACCGTGGTTGGTATCGATCAGAATTACCGCATCCCCCAGCGATTGTACAGGTAGTGGACAATTACTTGAGCCTCGATGCAAGTGGACCGTGGTATCGGGGTTGTCCTTGTTGTGTGTGTGTGGAGGGAGGGGGTTGCGGAGGGGGTTGTGCGGAGAATTGTGCCCCGTGAAAGACTGCCCGCTGAAGGAGAAACAGGGCCGTCTGCTGAAGTATTCTCTATCAGGAGATGTGAGGCTCGGAGGTGCGTCGTGGAAGAAGGTATGATCGCGTCTTAGTTATGTCGCGGTGACGCAGCTTCCGCGAGAGCCTTGGGTACGCAGGAAAAACCGGAATGAGAGTTCACAGGGCCAGGGTGGGGGTACTAGGACATCATATGAGCTCGGTCCTAGAGGTATGAGCTACAATCATGGTATGCCCTTACTAGTATGTTTATTGGAGAATTGATCGAGTGTCTGATGCGACTTTCCGCGTGAGTGAGGATGGCCAAGAAGTCTACGGATGGGGAAACTTGGCCCAGAAGGAAGAGAGGAAGGAGAGAGAAAGATGATGGTCAGACGACAGTCGTGATCTATATAATTAAGATATCAGTGAGAGACAGTCACTATAAGTAGGGGAAGTCGACAACACCTTCGCTCAGCTGCTTGATTATGGAGGTCAGTCAACAACAAACATCACTGATTTGTCGATTACACCAAGACTATATTCGATCCCTTCGAGTATTGCAGAGGTCACAGTACCGAGGCTGTAGTACTAGGATTAGATCAGAGGAGCGAGCAGTCCACAAAGAACACTCAACAGACTCAACGCCTGTTGGAATCTCTGTCAAATGGCCAAGCCTACGAGATCGTCATAAGACTGAGGGAACATGAGCGCTTGAGCACATATGCGGGATGATACTCTTCCAGTGTGACGCCAGCACTCGAGCTCTCGAGCCCACGAGTCTCTAGAACCTCCCCACAAAACAGTGAGCGTATTTCAACACAATCAGATCAATCAAAAGCGGGCATACCACCTTTCGCTGCTCGTCTAAGACTGCTATCGAGTTCACCGGCTAGAGGCCTTGGGTTTCGTGCGTGACTTGTATGTTATCATGCATAAAATCTAGGAGGGTTACTCGAGTCGTTCCCCGGCTAGATACCGTGGGCCTGGCATGAGCGACGGGTGGGTAAGAGGGCGGATGCTCTCGTGCACTTTGCTGCTATGTACAAGAAAGCTTAGTCGAAGATTGCCGGGGGTGGCGACTGCTCGCAGCATGATGCCATCATAAGGCGGAGTGCACTGCAGAGGCCGTTGCATAGTTGCTCGCCTGTTTCAGGCGGGGTATATGCCCGATAATCCTAGCTGATGGACGCTCCTTGCAATTAAATTGCTCAATGGCATTACTGTAGAAAAGTGTTCTTTGAGGACGTCATGCTACGTTGGTCGCTAGAATGTGACTTCATTCTCTGAGCATCGGTAAGTGGAGCGTGACTAGTAGCGTAGAGGTTTGTGATAATCCACCTAGCAACCAATCCGCGCTGTAACACTGGTTTTATACTTATACACATGTTCTTGCACATCCTGGTTGTTTACAGGCTTCTTTGCGTCAATTCAACTTTTCGGTGATAACGGGCCACATACTAGAACGTGTACAAATCTGAGGTGGGTGCAATAACAAAGTAGTATAGCAGACAAGCCTGAAGAAGCCATGCTGGCGAGCGCAAGGCAGTCGTGATGGAGAGGCTAAGCCTGGCGGCAAGACACAGCCGGGAAGGAGGCGTGACAGAAAGCTGCCGTGGACTTGAGTGATCTTCCGTTACACAGGCTAAGACTGTTGTTGACCTCACTTCCTCCCTCCCTCCACCACCACCACCCCCGGGCCTTGTCTCTCTCTTGCGTTCCCTGGTGGTTTCGTGTGCAGAGCAGACAGTCACTCCTTCCAATTCCACATTCATTCCCGGTTTCACCGGTCCTCTCTCTCTTCACAGGCCCTTCGACCCCAGCCCCCCATTCCCAACATGGCTTATCATCAGCACGATCCCTACGGGAACTCGTATCCCGACTACCCACCTGCTACCAACAATTCCGCCCCCAACTACGCTTACCCTCGCCCTCAAGCTGCACCCCAGCAGCAACACAACGACTACTCTTTCGACGGCAATTCCACATGGGACGCCAAATCCACCAAGTCCTACCAGAGCAGCTATGCCGGCTCTCAGGCGCACCTCAACCCGTACGAGATGAGCCAGGTAAACGTCCCGCCGGTGCCCACAATGCCCTACCAAGGTCCCCCAGCGGGCAACTACCCGCCTATGCAACGCCCCGGCATGATCCAACAACAGCACACTGGATACTCGGTCGCCCGCGACAAACTCATGAAACGGCGATCGATGCGCCAAGTTGAGTTGCAGCAGGGAAACCTGGTCGTGGATATGGACGTCCCCACGCACATCGTCCCGAAGGGCATGGACAACCTCGAGGAGATGACCAAACTCCGGTATACCGCCGCGACGTGCGACCCTGACGACTTCATGCGTCAGAAGTACACGCTCCGCCCCTATCTGTTGGGTCGTCGCACGGAGCTGTTTATTGTGATGACGATGTACAATGAAGACGAAGTTCTCTTCTGCCGCACTATGAACGGGTACGTCCTCAATGCCGTCGTTTGCAGCGGATGCAGTTTGCTTAACGGGGAGCTTGATCCTCTAGTGTGCTCAAGAATATCGCGCACCTGTGCACCAGGACGAAGTCCAAGATGTGGGGTCCAGACGGATGGAAGAAGGTCGTCGTTTGCGTGGTCTCCGATGGTCGCAGCAAGATCAACAAGCGCACCCTCCAGGTTCTCACGCTTGTGAGTGTTCTCGTACATTGAGAACATTGCGCGTGTTGACATAACTGCAGATGGGTTGTTATCAAGAGGGAATTGCCAAGGACGAGGTTGCTGGGAAGGACGTCACTGCGCACATTTTCGAGTATGTTTCCTCCGTCATATCGATCTCGGACGAATTGTTCACCGCATATCAGATATACCAGCAATGTCGTCGTCACTGACCGTGGTGAGGTGTCCCAGGGTGCTTGTCCCGTACAGATCATCTTCTGCTTGAAGGAACAGAACAAGAAGAAGCTGAACAGGTGCGTATGTAGGCGAGTTGACAGCGGTGGACACAGCTCACAGCACCTGTCAGTCATCGATGGTTCTTCAATGCCTTCGGCCCCTTGATCCAGCCAAACGGTATGCTTAGTTTGTGTCTTACTGGTATCTTGTCTCATATCGTGGTCAGTTTGCATCCTCCTTGACGTCGGAACAAAGCCCACGGGTACATCAATCTATGAGCTCTGGAAATGTGGGTAGCCGATCTGTGCATGAGTGACCTGCAATTGACCAGGAAACCAGGCTTTGACAAGCATTCGGGCGTTGGTGGTGCATGTGGAGAGTGAGTGTCTTTACGTATGATCCACACACGTTGGAGCCAATAACATCTTGCAGGATCTGCGTCGATACCGGCAAGGGTTGTTCTCTGCTCCTCAAGAGCCCACTTGCTGCGTCCCAGAACTTTGAGGTACCGTAGTCTTTCCCCTCTTCAATGAGCGTATCAGACGTCAATTGCCTATGTAGTACAAGATGTCCAATATCCTGGACAAGCCCTTGGAAAGCGTTTTCGGCTATATCTCCGTGTTACCTGGTGCATTCAGTGCCTACCGCTACAAGGCGCTTCTGAATGGCCCCGACGGCAAAGGTCCCCTTGCGTCCTACTTCAAGGGAGAGCTCATGCATGGTGGACATACCGATGCTGGATTGTTCGGTGCGCATGCGTTGTCGTCGGCCAATCGTGATACCATGTTGATCGCTATAACCGCTTGCAGAACGTAACATGTATCTCGCAGAAGATCGCATTCTGTGCTTCGAGATCGTCACGAAGAAGCGGGAGGCTTGGACGTGAGTTCTTCGATAAATTTACCGTATTTCGGGCTCACGGTTCCCTTCAGGCTCAAGTACGTCAAAAGTGCGAAGGCAGCTACTGATGTGCCCACTACGGTTAGTTCCGCGGCCCACATGGTTATCGCTACACTGTTGACTCTGAAACCTCCAGGTCCCCGAGTTCATCTCACAGCGTCGTCGGTGGCTAAATGGCTCCTTGTTCGCGTCCGTGCATGCTACGGTATTCTTCTTCCGCATATGGACCTCTGGTCAAGGCTTCTTCCGGAAGATTCTCCTCCAGCTCGAGTTCATCTACAACGCAATCCAGCTGATCTTTACCTGGACTTCCCTGGCTAATTTCTATCTTGCGTTCTTCTTCGTAAGACTCTATATTCGGTACATTCGAATACCAGCTCGTTGATGAATTGATCCATCTAGCTCGTCTCTTCTGCTACGGCCGACGTTAAGAACGATGCCTTCGAGTTTCTCGCGAAGGGTGCAGGTCCGCAAGTATTCGAAGCGTTCCTCAAGCTTTATCTCGGTCTCTTGTTCATCATCCTGGTCTGTTCGCTCGGCAACCGGCCGCAAGGTTCAAAGTGGACGTACACGATCTGTATCATACTCTTCGGCCTCTGCAACATCATCACGCTCTGGTGCGCCGCGTACACTGTCTACCTCGCTGTGCCGCACACCCTCGATGGCTGGAAAGACTTCCCCAAGTATGTACACATACAAACCATTCCAAGACATGCGCTCATATACTCGCAATAGCTTGGTACAGACAAACGCTACGTTCCGTGACATCGTCATCTCACTTGCTGCGACTTATGGTCTCTACTTCATCGGGTCGCTCATCCACTTCGAGCCGTGGCACATGTTCACCTCGTTCATCCAGTACATGTTCTGGCTGCCCAGTTGTACGTGTCCCGTTCTCATCAATGTTGGGTGCAGTCAGCTGACCGACTTCCCCACCTTTAGACGTCAATATCCTCAGTAAGTATACTATGAAACCCATCTTGAGACAGTTTCGCTGACGTTCCCTATAGTGATGTACGCTATGTGCAACTTGCACGATGTCACCTGGGGCACGAAAGGCGACAACGGTTCTGCCAAGGATCTCGGTGGTGCAAAGAAGATCAAGGGCGAGAACGGCAAGGAGATGATGGAGATCGAACTCCCGGCCGCACGCGAAGACGTCGACCAAGTCTGGGCTGCGTCCCGCACGGCGCTCTCGTACAAGCCCCCAGAAGAGAAAGAGCACCGTGATGCTGCCACTAAGCAAGCTGACCACGACCGCAATAGCCGCACGAACGTCGTCTTGACGTGGGTCGGAACCAACATCCTCATGATCCTTGTCTTCACTTCGACCGCATTCACGAACTGGGTGAGGGATAAAGTCAAGTCGTCCAGTGACGCTACGTTTAACCCGTACCTCACCTTCCTCTTCTACGCCTTGTGAGTTGTTGTGATCTCGCTTTGGAGCACGAGCTAACTGTTCTCGTTATAGAGCTGGCTTGTCCGCCATTCGATTTGCCGGTTCTACCATCTACCTCCTCCTTCGCCTCGTCGGTCAATGATCAAACAGACATCATATATATATCCGTATCGCCTCCTACTTCATCATTCTTTCTCAATACGTTAGTATGGATACTCGAAACCCAAGGTTGATCGTGTCACAGCGGGGCAGAGTGCCATCCCTGGTTGGAGTGAACAGTTCGCTGTATCTTGTTTGTACGTATATGTTCTCCACGCGTTCGAGGCTTCGAGCGTCGTCGGTGTCGTTGTGCCCGCGCGAGTGGTTGTGCGTCGCTGGCCCGGTACATGTCTTTACCTCCGCGTAGAATGCGGGAACGTGCGACGCGATGCGATCGAATCTCCTTTGTTTCAATACTATACCTTGCTGGGTGCAATGTACTTTGCGTGAATGCAAGCAATACTATACCTTGCTGGGTGCGATGTACTCTGCGTGAATGCAGGCAATACCTCGTCTGTCTACATATATGTAGTGTTCAGTGTCGCTGGCCACGGTCCTGGGTGCTGGGAATGCTTGGCGACATACCTGATCCCTCTCACACGATGGCGACCAGTGCTGGAACACGGTGTTGTTCAACTATATCCATATATACTGTCCTCGGTTCCCTGAATCTCCAAGACAGACGGATAGATACATGATGAACGGCTGTGTGATGTCCGACGTCTTTCACTTGCCGTTATATATCTGTTTGATTGAGCAGATGCATGCACCATGGTGTTACAGTTCAATAGGTGATGGGCCTCGTGCAATGAACCTTGCGGCCCTAAATCTGTTGAAACGCTGCATTATGATTACAGACATCCCTGTTTCTGCATCGACGTGTTATATCTCATGGAGCGGACAGGAACGGATGGCTGTGAACTGCAAGAGGGCGGACTGAGTTGATGGCCAGGACGAGACGGAACGAGAGGCGATTGGCCGGGCAGCGGAGGAGACAGTCCCGCATCGCCGTGTGTGGTCGCACTAGCTGTAGCATGCCAGGGCTGGTGCGACGAAAGTGAGCAGGCGTGGGGATGGTTCATGAATGCATGAGTCATGCATGAGTGACTGGCGAAGGCGGGAAGCTGGCGGAAGGAGTCGTCCCACCGACTCTGAAACCGCCCCAACACAACACTGGTACTAGTGCTAGCATGCATATCTCCCCCGTCGTACCATCCCTCTGCGTCAGCCATCCCCTGCAGCGTCCTCTTATTGTACGCCTGTCCTACACTCGCGCGTGCGTGTGGAACGACTCCGAGTTCCCGAGCGGAGAATAGGAGGCCCCGGCTTGTGCGGTGACACCAGTCTGGGTTAGACGTCCTCTCGCGAGTCGCCACTATTGTCCCATCCCCCTCGACTACCCGGGCTCTTCCCCATTTGCGTCTCTTCTCTCACTATATCCTCGCTGCTTGTCTTTCTGTGCTAGCCTCACCCCCAAGCTTCCGAGCCACAATCCCCGCAGCTGTGCACGCGATCCATATTCGGATTCCAAACACCCCACTGCCTACAACTTGAACTTGACGCGGTGAGCCCCACGGTGCACATTTAGACTCAACCATGTCTGCAGCAGCGGGTCCGTCGCTGCCCACCGCGAAGACCATTCAGGTCGACACGCGCGGGGCCATGATACTGGATGAGGAGTCGCCCGAGGTGCGTCCGGTCGTTTACGTCCTGGGTTGAGATCCACGCTTCTCATGCTCCTCCCTCGTCCTCTCCGCCACATGTGCTCGCCCGTTCATACCCATCGCCTCGCATCCGCTGTTATGGCGATCACTGTGCTCCGTGCGATTGGCGCGAGAAGACGCGCGACAGTCGCGGGATATACTTCCCCAACTACATCGAGCCCGTGTCACACATAGCCGTCGACGTGCGTGTTCTTCT